>VZTU01005878.1:241482-276997 GCA_013400835.1 Zapornia atra | reverse complement strand
CCCTGGTCCCCCAAATGATTTGCCTGAAAAGCCTAATACAGAGGTCCAAAATCTGATTCAGCTTCAACATGATGTACAGGTCACAGTACTGAATCATCAAGGTAACAATAAGAGAGTAACTGTCTCAGAAAGGAGGAAGATAAAAGAGTTCCCCCACCTCTTCTTTTTCTTTCTTCCTTGTTGTTTTTTTTTAATTTTTAAACAAATAGGTTAGGAGGAGAGGGGGGGAAAAATCCATGGAAATAAACACTTTTTCACTCCAATATATATATAAAAAAGCAGGATTCTCAGTGAACACAAAATTCTATAAAACTACCATTTATCTGTGTTGTTTTTCTCCCCCCCCTTTTTTTTTTCTTTTTAAAAGTTGCTTTAAAAAGGATAAAAAGTGCACAGACACCCTTATAAGGCACAAACAGATCTTCTGTACAAATCATAGATCATCGGACTGTTTAAAAAAAATAGCAATACGAGTACTAACAATTAAATCTGTAAGAGGCTACCTTTTCCTGGAAATCTTTTTTTTTTTTTTTTTAAAAGAAGAGGCCTGGTTTGGAAAATTCCTGTTGCTCTCGGATAGGCAGGGTGACAGGTCCACTGCTCTCACGTCCCACCCGCTGCACAGCCACGCTCCAGACCCTGACTGAGCTGGCTCAGCTGGATGCTGCACTTCTGAAACTGATCTTAGCTGCTGGGGCAAGAATTCAACCTGTGCAGTGTGTCCCGAAGGGCTTGGACACAGCCTGGGGTGGATTCGGTATTTCTCCTTGCTGGCTTAGAAAAAAGAAAGAGAGCTACACCAAAAAAATAACCCCACCCCAGACCTGCAACTAGCCCTGCTCATTGAGAACATCAAGTGTCAGCCAAGCAAAGGGCTCTGCTCTTGGATGTAGCAGTGGGCAGCCACCGAAAGGGACCAGGCACCTCTGGAGTCAGGGCAGCAGGCCCAGGGATGGCTGCTGGCATCTGCCAGCCCCGACCCGCTCCCAGCTAGCATTGCTCACTGTGGATTCAGCAAACCTTGCTTCAATTCCTCATCATGCAAAGGCTTCCCACTGCCAGGCAGATGCAACCCCACCTGTCCTTTTATCCCATGCTCATGTGCTTTGCCATGGTCCCGCTCTTAGTGCTGTGCCCACTGACCACAGCCAGACCCTGATCAGCACATGCAGGATCCAGAAGGTCTCTGCAAGGGTGATGCCTGTGGTCTCCAGGTGAAGGGCAGCCCAGAGCTCTGGGCAAGGCTCCAGCTGCTGGAAACCTGCCCTCGCTGCCTCCTTCTGCGGGACTGTAAGTGGACTGACCACAGCCAAGGTGCCGGTAGCTCTGCTGAGGGCTGAGCAAGCTGGGCAGTGGCACAGCCAGTGCCATGAGCCACATTTCCAAAACAGGCTCTGCAAAGCTGCCTGGCTCTTGTGCCAATGCAGCAGGGCAGGGGGTGAGAGATCTCACTCCACAACAGCCTCTCATATATACACTTAATTAAAATGTTAATTAGCTCTTCAAGGAAAAAAAAACCAGCTGTGGCTGGCCACAGCCTGCTGCAGGAGGAGGATGAGCTGCTCCCCTGGGTGCAGAGCGGGGCTGGCACTGGGCTGAGTGCCAGCTGGTGACCCAGGGCAGCACCACCAAACCACCACCCAGGCAGTGGCATCGAAAGAGGTGGCAGTACACCTACAGCTACCGGCACCTGGAGCAGAATGAATGGCAAGGTGACAGGTACCACCAAAATCAGGATGCCCCCCTGTGCCCAGAAGCCATGAAATGTATAGGGGTTGCTCTATTTTTTTCCCCGGACTAAAACGTGCTAATTGCACCTTTCTGCAGAAAGCCATTCTTACCCACTTGGTGGCACATGGTCACCACCACAGCAGAAGGACACCAGCCCCTCTCTCATCCTCCCACTTGCTTCCTCTCTCTTCCCCTCTTTATGAACCTGGACCAGCTGGAAAATGGCCAAGCTCGGGCTGAAGGACTGGATAGGAGCTGTGGGAGTGGGCGTAGGGCAGAGGACGGAGGGCAGCTCCTGTGGGAGCAGCAGGGAGGAGAACACTGAGCTCCTCACACCAGCCCCGTTGCTGCCTGCTCAGATGCAGCTCAGCAGATTGCTGCTGCTTGTAGCTGTCTAATATCACAGCTCAAAACCATCTACCTTTTAAGTCCCAGCATCTAATAATAGCCCCAGAGCCTTTTCTTTCCTCCTCCCAAGTAAAGCCAAGTGAGATAGATCTCTGATCGTTTCAACAAGTTCTCATCTACTGTTGGGACCCAATGTCCAGACAGCTGGGAGCTGTGCTGGGAAACATGGAAAGGCAGGAGAAAGAACAGGTAAAATCAGTCAGTCCCCAGAAAAATGGCGAGCCTGCTGGGACTGGGTCAGAAATTAGTTTCTTGTTACAGGCTCCAGAAAGTCCCTGTGGTGGGGCGGGCGGAAGGCTGAGCCCTGCTGCTGCACTGGCTGCAGGGAAGGGCTAGGGGAGGCGAGCCAGGCAGGACGGTGAGAGATGACAGCTATGCTGCCTGTGAAGAGGAGCAGAGCAAAACGCAGGAGTGTCTGCCTGGAGGTGACAAACACCATCACTGCAGATGGCAACAGCCCTGTGCTTCTCCTAAGCCAGGACTGCTCAGGCAACGTGTGTGCCCATCCAAACGCCCCTCTCATCCACGGGCTGCAATTTATGGCTTTGGCAGCCAGATGTGCAGGCAGTGCCTGAACAGCCCATCACCGCTGCTCCACCACTGCTGCAGCAGCTGGGCTTGGCTGGTGCTCTGTGTGGGCTTGTGCTCCTCATTGCTACCCCATGGCTGCTCCCTGGGTCTCAGCCTCCCTGGTCAAAAGACCTTCCTCTGCCATGGAAAGCAAAAGCTACTTTATCTAAGTCCAAATCAGTGTCTTCACATGCCCCAGAAGCCTGTTCATGCAGGCAAAACCAAAAAAAGTGAGAGTCTGGTTGTGCTACTATTTTGACCTTATCTAGTTCCCCTTACAGGGATGAACATGACATTTCCAGATCAGTTTTGTTCTCTTTGAACCCTCCCATTGGCCTGTGTCCTAATTTTGTTCCACCACAGCGCAAGCACCCGGCAGCAGCCCAGAGCTGTTGGGGTTTCGGGTTTGGGAAGCCCAGTGGCACCCGGCACTGACCAAGCAGCAACCTCCCCTTGCCGATCCGCACCACAGAGAGTCTCCTCCAGAAGAAGGAGGAGGAAAACAAGAGCCTTTGCACAGGAAATTTCTCATTTGCAGCTGGGTCGGGTCCAGACCGCAATTCCCTGGATTCGCCCGTGGGCACATGGCAGCCGTGCCTTTGGGCCCCACGTGATCCGATCCTCAGCTCAATTTGATCCCTGAATTGTGCCCTACCAGTCAAATAAGGAAACACAGATAACGAGCCACTTGATAACGACTGATCAGCACGATAACCCATAAGCAGGGACGGAAAGGCATGGTTACTGCTAGCGGTGTTCCCCCTTCCTACAGCCTGAGCTGGGCGCTAAGGGCGGTATATTTTAATAACATCTTTGATGACCCGTCGGCAGATTGGGCAGCAGGCATTGAGCTGCTTCTTCAGCTTAAGACCGCAGGTGTTGCAGAGGCACATGTGTCCGCAGGTGTAGATCACCGTGTCCACCTCGCTGTCAAAGCAGACGGTGCATTCCCCATTCTTGCTGCTTGATGGCTCCGGAGGGGAAAAGACAGGAGAGATGGGGGGGCTCAGGGGGGAGCTGGGAGCAGTCACTGTAAAGGACGGGGAAGGAACAAGGTCAGTCAGTCACCAGGATTATGCAGACCTGACAATGTACGACACACACACCCTCAAGTCAGTTTTTTAAGGCTCTTCCTTCCTTAGTCATTGCCTGTCTCGTCTGGCCAAACAAACATGGGCATCCCTCCAGCATAGAGCCCTGGCAGTGCCGAATGCAGCCGTGTGGGCAGTGTAAGCCCCCCAGACACGATACTAAACCCCCACCCCCCACCACCCCACAGGGACCACTTGCATTAGACTGACTGACAAAGTGGGAAGCAACATGCAGTCCTTCTTCAGGCTGTGAAAAGCTTCCCACCACTTTGTGTTTTCTTCCAATTATTTCTGGTGGCCTCATAGGAGATGAAACATCCCCCCCCACCGACCTTGTCCTGCTGTCTCACATAGCATTGTCTATCAGTCCAGATTCCCATCTCAGCATGGCTGGCACAGCAGTGTGCCGAGGGCTAGGCTCTCCTTACCGAGCGATGACTCCGAAGCAGACGAGGACCTGTTGACGCTGAAGGCCATGTCCGAGTCACTGTCATACTGTGAGCCGCCGGGGGATCCTGAGGGAGAGATGTTCACTGGGCTGGACTGCACTGTGCCTGCAAACACAGGAGAGAGCTGAGCCTGCCATGGTGCCGATGGGCACCCATCCCCTACTAAATGCCCCTCAGGCTGGTGAGTTTCTCCCACCCCACGTGCGCAGGGTGCTTTAGGAGAAAGCCACTGAGATAGATGCTGCCCCTTAGTAATGATACGGGTGTATGATTTCAGATGTGACCTCCAGCACCTGGACCTTGCTATGCCATTGTACAGTTCCTGTGCAGTGCTCCAGTGAAGCAAGTAGTGGGTTTTCTGACAGCCATCAGCTGGGGTGTAAACTCACTTCCCTGCAGTCCTGATCTCTGCAGCAGAAGCGGTCTCAAGCTGTGGCTGACTCACTGCCAGGTCACGGGCAGCTGGGAAAGGGCACTGGGAAAGAGCAGAAAATCCTGGTCTACAATGTCACCAGCATCTGCTTTTCTGACAGAATCCTTAGTGAGAGGAAAGGAAAAGTGCTGTAGCTGGTCACCAGCAATACATCAAAAGTGATGCCTGATACCCAAGCTGTGGTAGTGCTTGGGGAGCGATTACTGTTCACCAGCAACACTCAGTCTTGTGCTCACAAAAGTCATCGTTCTTGCCACGACAGGAGTTTAATACCTGTTGGCTGGCACAGTGGGTATATAAAGAGCCCCTTTTAAAAACAAACCCTCTGCAAGAAAAAGCTGCCCCGACGCCCCCCCAGCCCTCCCTGCCTGCTGCTTATTTTATCTCTCCAGTCTCATCCTTCCCTGGGGGACTCAACATAGGGTGCATATATCTGGGTGACACCTACCATGCCTTGCTCACTCTTGTTTACAAACACAAGGTGAGATCCAAGCTGCTTACTCACATCAGTGACCACCTGCTAAAGGCGACACTGCACATGCAAACCTGTAGCTCCCGTTCCGGCCCAGGAAGCTTCACGAGCCGGCGGCCCCCATTATCATTCCTTTTGGCTGCACTTACCCAGTATTTTCAGCTGGTTGATGACACCATGGATCGTGAAAAACACCCAGAGAGACTGTGAGGTGTCCACACACATTAGCATTCCTCGGCTGGCTCCATTCACCCCATGGTGCACCTCTCCGTTCGGCAAGACCATGAAACTGAGAATGTCGCCGCTGTTGAGGACGGGGAAGGCTCGGTAAACCACCCAGTACTCCTTGCGGTCCAACAGAAAGTCTGGATCTGCCGGGAGCTCATTTGTCCGTAAAGTACTCGGATCACAAGAAGTGATGCCAAATGAAAGGGCCCCGTAGTATGGCAACCCAAGATGTCCTACTTCCACAAAGAGGCTTTCACCGATGTGCAAAGGCCGGTCAGAAAACACCAAAGTCCTATTGCTTTCTTGCCAGTTAGTGCACGCAACCATCCGGTCCTGAGAAAAGGTGATGTCAGGTCCACGGGTGGGATGGAATCGCAGGTCTGTGTCCAGGAAGGCTGGGACCCCCTGGGCACGCTGCCGTCGGTTTGGGCAACAGGGGATGATGTGGTTGTCTGTCGCAAGTCCTGGAACCCGACTTAGGTTTAGGTTTGCAATTTTGGCCACCACTTGGTTATTCTCCAGTTCGTTGTTGTTGAAGTTGGCTGAATCGTGGTTGCTCTGCGGAAGGCAAGTGCTGAGACGGGCAGTGCTGAGACGGGCAGTGGTCATGGTCTCTGCAAACATGCTATCTGTGAGATAAACCCAGTGAGAAGGGGCATTAGAGACAAGACACAACTGCTTACTTTTACAGTTACAATTGTTATTATTTCAGCTGACAGATGAACTGAATTCTGCTCCTCTAAATGGAAAAAAATGGAAAAATTAGGCAGAGATCAACCACTAGTGAACGGATAGCAGCAGAGAGTTGCACGAGAAGCAAGCAGAGAAATAGCTGTGTCTTGGCACTAGATGAGTAAGAGCAAGTGCTATGCAGTGCCCATGTAATCTTGGAGCTCCTTGCTCTGGTGAACTGAGAAAAGTTGTAAACGAGTGTGGTCCTACAGCTTTCTGAGTAGAGGGGTCTAATAGGTTTAAGATTGCTCTGTAAAAGAAGGAAATATCTCAGTATCTTGTGATGTGGCTTGCACAAGACTTTTACACAACACCACAGTGGTGGGGACGGAGCACAAGCATGAAAAGATATTCCTTTCACATTCCTTGTTGTTGGAGGTCCCTAGGCAAGAGTGTGTCCTAGACAGGTCATTTTGCACTATGATTTCAAGCCTTGCATGTCAGGGGTGTTCACACCACTGCAGAGATTTTGAATTGAGAGCTTGTCACAAAAGGTACTTGCTCCAGGTGTTAAGATTTTTATAGGAAGATTTATTTTCCCCTTTCACAGCAAAGGGAAAGTCAGGATGCTGACTCTTCACTCATTTCCCAGATTTTCACCTTGGCCATGCCAGGTCAAGAAGGGAAATAAAGGTGTGGGGAGGCTCTGCAGTGTCCTTCCTTCTACCTCCAGCACTGCCCAGGGTGGCTTGGACACTTCACTCCGAAGGGGAGGCATTAACCGGCTGAGCCAAGTTGAAGCACATAGAAGTTAAAGAGTGCGCACGAATGAAACAGACTCATGGTCCTGTCAAAGATGGGGCAGGGAGAAGCATCTCATCACCAACACTGCCTGCTCCTTGGAGGAGAGAATCATTAGGGATTTACCAAAGAGGGTAAAACACCCAAATCTACCCAGCAGCTGCAAAGCAGAAGCTGCCTGTGTTCAGAAGCCCATGCAGAAGAGATCAGTGGTGTTGGCTGAAGGCTTGACCAGCTGCCTCTAGCAAGCACAGGGTAAGCACAGGCAAGAAATGCTCCCAGAGGAGTAAGACACATCCAAACTTCATGATGCTGAGAGTGCATCTGTATTTGGGCTACATTTCACAGCTTTCTTGACTTGCAAAATTTTGGGAGGAGGAGACAGACAGGAGGAGTGGACAGGGAGGAGTGGACAAACATGTCCACTGTGGCACTACCACGTCTGTGGCAAAGAGGCTGGGTCTCCTGGTGCCTCAGATGGCTGAGCATCACCCTGATTCCTGGGGTACCTTGTGGGGCTTGGTACTTTGACCCAAAAAACCAATCAGAGTACACTGCCCTCAGGCCAAGTCTTTGACTCTACACACTTGGATGCTGCAGGCAGAACATGGGCGGGGGATGTGCAGAAATCATCAGCATTTTATTCTTCTAACTAGAACCTGATGAGGAAGAAGGAGTGCTCTGGTGAAGCAGCTGCACTGGTCAATACAGCAAACACTCCTGCACCTCTGTGATGAGCACCAGAGGCTGGAGCACATCGCAATTGCAATTACAGGATAAGCTACTGCTAAGATTTAATTACACATTTGAGGCGGAGCAGGCAGGGCAAAGTGTTGTTTATGTGTAGCCTTTTTGGCTGTAAAATAATTGGTATGGTTCAGAAGAATATGTGGTGGAGCTGCCTGCCCACTGGCCCAAGTGTTTCACAGCTTATTCCTGGTGTCTGACCAGTGTGAGGATGCAGGCACCATACCCTTGAGCAGGTACACCTTGGCTGTTTAAACTAAATCAGCTCCTAGAAGCCTCTGGGAAATGGCAACACTCTTGTATTTTAAAAGGATTCCCTGTGGTGCAGGCCACTTCAGAACACTCAATCTAACACTGAATTCATTTGAAATTTCAGTGCTGTGAAAGGAAAGCCATTCCATGGCAATCCCATTGGTTTGGGGATTTGCTAATGGGAACAAATTCACCCACTCTTGCAGCCCTCCCCAAGGATGATGTTTGTAAGTCAGCCAGGCACCACCTGAGTGCAAACCATCTGCTCAGGGGTGTGTGGGGGGGTGGGTGTGGCTCACAGTGGCAAGGATCCCAAAGCATGCAGGAGCTCATGCTACGTTTTCTCATCACTCTTCACCTGGCAGATTGCATCCTGAGCTGCAGCCAGTGCTTTGCAGCCATACGGTGATGCTCATGTCTAAGGGAAGGATTACCTGGGGCTACATCTGCAAAGGCAGCTTGTTAAACTGCCAGCCTAGGTGGGGAGCAAGAGTTGAGAGAGGGGCTGGGGAAGGGTGCCAGGAAACTCTTGGGGAATGGGTTACAGTTTTCTAGTGGACTGGTGGTAACTGGGAGCTGGGAAAGAAGAGTGGAAGCGAGAGCTGGTCACCTTTTTCTCCTCAGTCCCTGGGACCTTGCTGTAAAGCAGCACCATGTTTTCTCACGCCATAGCCACACATGTAGCTCAGAAAAAGCTGGGTAAAGTTACACATAAAGTTTTCTATCTGGCCCTTCACATGGCTACTATAATGCACAGCCTTAGGCCTTCCCATCACTGACATGTCTGGCACACATTGCTTTCTGGATCCCCACTGCTGGCAAAAGAAAACCAGTTAATTTTAAGTACAAAACCAACCCTGAATTAGTTTTCTTTAGTGTCCCATAGAAATGATCAACCAGAGAGATCATGTGCCTTTTCTCCATGAGCATGCCTTTGTGGAAAGAGCAACCAGAAGAGTAAGCCACAGGCCAAAACACACACTCACCTAGTATTTGCACTTCATGGGTAATTCCATAGACGTCTATGAGTGCCCAGAGGGGACCGGAAACTTTAATACCACAGTGAAACAATATTGGCTCCTCATCATTAATACTGTAGAAGACTCTCCCATGACGGTCAACCCAGAAGGCCAAGATATTGTCTCTCACAGCAAACCTCTCTGGCAAAGCTTTGGCCCAGTATCCGGGTCGGGTCACTAGGTCTGGACAGGCGTACTTTGGTATCTCCTCAGAGCTCATCTGCGATGGGTCATGAATGGTGAAGCCGAAGCGTAGGGCCCCGCTCCAGCCATGGTGCACGGCCACCAGCTTCAGCCTGACTTTCTCGTAGAGGTGGATGGGCCGGTTGGTGAAGGTGACTCCATTGCAGAAACTGTTCCTCCGCGTGGCCTTGCGCGAGTGAGCATCCAGGCGCACGTTCTTGCCTTTGGCTTGGGAGTGGAAACGCGGCGGCTCCGTGATCGCGAGGACCGAGCGTCTCTCATGGCTGCTGTTGGGCAAACTGTAATAGGGGCGGCTGGAGACCGAGCGGGTCGGGTGGCTTGTGTCTGCAAAAGGAGAAACCAGCAGCTGCATCAGAAGTGCATAACCTGAGCAATGCATTAGCTCAGCCCCAGAAACTACAACTGGCTTTGCATCCCTCACTGGAGCCTCACTATTTAATATTAAAATGCCGTGCTTGGACACAACCTGCTCTTTGTTACACCAGTTTGGCCCTTTGCAGCTTTATGCAGATATAAGGCAAATGTGGCTCTCGGGGCAAAGGTTAGGCAGCTTCCCTTCGATGCCCTGCGAAGCTGGATGAAAACGGACATCCTTTGGTTCCCATCAGATGCATCCTATTGCACTCGGAAAGGCCCTACACTTGTGACTGTGCTCCAAGTTTCCTATTTACAATGTATGTGCTGCTAAATCACCACTGTGGCTGGCTGTAGCCAGAGTCACACCATCTCTGAGAATCATGGCTGCTAAGATCAGAGGTGCTCAAGAGTGACACAGATGTAGGATACTGATTTTTGTGGGACACACAGCCACTGGCTTTTACATCCCTTAATTTTGTAATGATGAACAGGAGCTTCTGAACAACACAAATAAACCAAGACATTCAGCAGCTAGACTGTCACCACCTCTGCATCACCAGACTGCTCTTCCAAAATGTTCAACCCAGCCCCTAGTTCAGGTATCAGATGCAACCAGCATATTGAGGTACATCTCATCCCGCAAAGCCTTGCCTTTACACAGACCCTCCCATTTGAGCTCAAAGCACTTTATAAATGATGATTGTTTTCAGCTTCACAGCACCACAGATGGCACAGAAATCCTACCATCCTCATTTTACAGATGGGAGAAGGAGAATTTATGGGTGAGATCTTGCAGCATTTAAAGTCAATAGCAATTTCGAGACCAATTTCAAGAAAAGCAGATTTGAGGCCTAAAGTGAAGTTCATGCGAGCGTGAAGCTGGAATGAAAAAAGCCCAACTTCTCATCTTAAACCTTAGCTGTAAGTTCCTTGTGGCAAAGAAAAATCTCTTTTGCATACCCCTGAACACACGGGGTCTTGCGCCAGGACCAGGGCTCCCACCACCACCACCACCGTTACAGGCACTTTGATCTGGACACCTCTCCCACCCATCCCACCTCTCCTCCTCTTTGCACCTGGCTTAGTAGTAGATTTTTAAAGCGAAAAAATGGAAAGTGCCCTGGGTGCTCAAAGTCATCCTGTTAAATATAAAACTGCATCACATGTACACATGTATTTTGAAATATTTTACCACTTTTGAAGCTTTAGAAGCCACCTGCCTGCCCCTTCCCTTGTGCTGCTTCCCCCTATGTGTAACCCCTGGCTTTGCTTCGTGACAAGAGAAGGATTTTCTGACACTTTCCTCTCTTGGAAAGAAACACCCGAAGATGCTGTGAGTTCTGCTGGGAAAGCTGCCTGGAAAGCTGCAGCTGTGACACCCTTTTGCAAGAAAAAACACATGAGGTAGGGCAGCAAGGGGCTGGAACCTGCATCCATGTCTGAACTAATAGAGGCTCTAAGCAAACGCTGCCTCTGAGAATGCAAGAGAATACGGGTCACAGACAAGCCCTGGACACAGGATCAACCCTGGAAATCAGGCATCTGCAACAGGAGTCAAAGAGCTGCGAAGGTGAAAAGCTGCTGTCTGTATCAAGAAGAAAGGTCAGGCCTAAATGGTGACAGGCAAAAGCAGCGGCTGAATAAAAGGCTTCTGGTACCTCTCATTTGCACCGCACGTGACAGTCGCTGCACAGCACAAGGTAATGGTTAATCCCGTCGCATCCGAATGTAAATAAGTACATCCTTGCCCCTACCCCAGCGGGGGGGCTGCCCTTTCTACACCAGAGCCACAAAGGCAGAGTCCTAGGGGAGATGGGGAGAAGTCCCCCTGGGTGTTAAATCCCCTAAGGGCAGTGCCCCACAGCAGCTCTGGCTTCCTTCCCTGGCTCTCCCAGTGCAGGATGGGGTTCCTTGGGTCTGCAGGGTCGGCCCCTGCCACCCTTGCAAGAGACATGGGTATTTCTCTTGGGTGTTTCCAGGAGAAATCTCATTTCTTATCTCCCTGAGAGCTACAATGCAGAAGATGGCTGCTCTCAGCACAGACCCACCCGCCGCTCATGTGGGTGCTGCTCCAGGCGTCTGCCTGCAAGCGTTCCTGACAAGTGATGCTGCTGCAGAGGAAATAGGGGTTGGGGTTTTCTTAGCAGAGAGAGGCATCAGCCTAGCCAAGTCATAAATCTGACTGAATCCTCTACAGCCAATGGCTCCCCACTTGCCATCTGCACCCACAGAGCCTTTGTGCTGTCCAGCTGGGACACAGGTTGGGGCAAAGCACCCATGGGTGCTGCTGGGTCAGCCTCCAAGGGGCTCCGGTGGGATCGGGTGGGCTCAGCGCTGCTCCTTCACAGCACGCCCTGCCTTGTGGGGTGATAGCCTCTTCATGTAGAGAAACCCTCATTTTATAATCCACTGAGCTGTGTTTTTTTCTAAAATGGATAAAAAAATAACTCCCCTGTGAAAGAGAGTGCCCTACCCTCAGTGTCCCCATGTTGGCCAGGAGGAAGGAGGAGGGAAGGGAGCTTTTGCTCTGGTCCTCTCTGTTCTCAGAAGAACCCCCTGCTCTCCAGCCCCTGCATAGCACCAGCCTTCCTCCCACACCAACCTGCTGGAGCAAACACACCTATGGAAACCGAGTGTGGCAGGATGTGATGCTGCTGGCCCAGGAGCCTGTCCTTCTCACGCCGCTTTCGGAAAGTATGGAGGGGTGAGGCAAGAGTGACAGCACCAGCAGCATGATGGACAGAAGCATGATGACACGGGCACCCACTTCAAATGCAGCTTTGGGCCCACCCTGCCAGAGAGGAACTTGAGGCCAGGGTTTGGCTTTTTTGTTTTGTTTTGGCTTTTTTTAAAAACAGGAAAGCATATTGTGGCTAAACAATAGGAAAGTCTCCAGAAGGAAATGAATGGATAATTTATTTATAATGCCTCGCATGAACACCTGCCGGTTGCCACCAGGAATAAAGCCTGACATAACCCAAGGCAGGGAGGCAGAGCTTTCCCACTCAGAGGCGCCTGAAGCTGAGCTGGGGCATGTGCTTTACTCATCATGTACCCACGGGGACTAGGCAAGCTCAACAGGATGTTTGTGCCTTTGAATTGCCCTAATTTGCGGCTCGGCTTCCGCAGTTGGGAATCACATTTCAGTCCCTCTGCTCTTCCTCCAAACCCTTCCCTCTTCTGTCTCTGTGTTCCCACCCAAAAGCCCGTCAGTGGGATAATGACAGCCAAGTTTGTGGCAGAAATGCCACCCTACCCAAGGGTGCCTGATACCATGACAGGCAGCGAAGAGCTACACCAACTCTTTCTTTCAGCTATGAGATTCCTACAACACTTTGAAGAAGTAACTTCTTCTCTTTATACCTCACCTCCCTGCCTGAGAAACAGTAATAGTATTCCTCCACCTCACAGGAAGCTAAAGGGATTAAAAAATTGAAGGCTCTGAAACACTGCAACCCCTGAGCCCTAGAAACATGTCAGCCCCATGGCTGGATCATCAAATGGGACATGAACCCACCGGGTCCCCTGGGTGATGTCCTGAGGTACCATCCAGCGTTTTGCTTTTTTCCATTCCAGAGTTTTCCTGTTTTCATCCCTACCCTCACCAGCTGCAAACACAATGCTTGCAGTCCCTCTAACACACAAGCAGGGCTTCAGCAAAGGAAAATGGAAGAGAAAGCTGAAGGATTAAGAACAGTGTAGGGCTCCTTACTTCTTACAAAAACAGCCCTGGCCAGAAGGCAGCATCTCCATCCATGTGGGCTGCGCTGAAACAGATTTGGGCTGTGGGGTCCCATGCTCTCCACTGCAAGCAGTTATTGCACATCTGAAACTTCACCTGCTTTCTTCCAAAAGGCCAGCACATTTATTTCTTAGGTTATGCTGACCTTTGGAGAGTATTTTAACAAACACACACTTTGCATTTCAAAAAGGTACAGCAGGCAGACCCTGGACAAACTCCACGTATTTATCATGGTTTCAGTTCTAAAAATAAACATTTTTCTTTTCACCAATTTGTTTGCAGCATCAGGTTTGCTGTGGCACTGTAATCCCACTGACAGCAGCAGACAAAATTCACAAGAGCTCTCTCCAAGGCTGCTGCTCTCCAGGATGCAGGACGGAGGGAGCTGCTTAGCTGGAGACTTGACCTTAAGCCAGACTGATCCCATCTTCACTTGCCCAGACAAGCCAGGCAGGAGTAATACTACAGAAAGCCCTAAAAAGAGCAGGATAATAGTGTTCAAGGAGATCAGAGCTAGAGCAGACAGCTATGACGAGGGCAGCCTGACAGTGAAGGAGGAGGAGGGCACTGCCTTCCGGATGTGCCACGGGTAAATCCACCATCTGTATTAACACTACAACTGCTGCATCAAAAGACATTCCCTGGTTCCCAAAGCCCTTTCCAGAGGACCCCATCCAAGTAAATCCATGACAAACAACGCACAGGATCACAAGGCAAGCAAAGCAGGGGGCAGCCAGGTGCCAAACAAGGATGTGTACTGGATAAAGCAAGAATGTCAAGGGAACAGAAACTGCTGGGACCACTGCGCCATGGGTGACAGCTCATCAGCATGCCATGTCTCCCTGTGCCGATCAGAGAAAAGGCTGAAGGGCAGCAAGCAGTGTGCAGCCTGAAATCCAGCTATTGATGCTCACTGCACAGGGAAAGGGAACCCACCTAACATGCATGTGTCTTATCTTTATAGCCGCTGCCTTATCAGTAACATTAGAACTTTTTCCTATTACAGTAGATAGTCAGGTTACTGCTGCTGCAACACCCCTGTTGAACATTAAACAAAGTGTCTGGAGAGAGGGAGCAGGTGGCTTCTGCTTCGAAACAGAAAAATCCCAACAGGTGGGGACAATGCAGTCAGGTTTGCTGCCTGATCACAAGCTTGTAGAATCGGCCCTCACAGACCAAAAGACAATCACAGCAAGACAGTGCGTTCAGAGAGGGCACAGTCCTCACCATGCCCCTACCACCGCATCTTTACTGCTGCAGACGATGGAGCCGCCCGCGGGTGCGAGGACTGAGCCTTGCTGGAGGCTGGAAGGAGCAGCCTAGGCTGTTCCTGCAGATAACAAACACTAAGAGCAACACGAAACAGGATTCTGCTCCGACGCGATCTTATCTGCTGAGAACAAGCGATAAAAATCTGTCACATACAAATTTAGTGCACTGCCTAGGCTTTTTTTTTTTTTTAAAATACAGAAATCATGTCGAGGAGCACTGCAGGGAACACTGGTTCCATGTTCCATGCACATTCCATGGCCTCCTGTTCCATGCACACCAGCGTGGATTTGTGAAGTTAGGCTACCAAATCCATTACAAGGCTCCTACAAAAAAGCATCCCCATTTCCAAACATCCCACTGGCTCACACACTGGAAATACTCAACTTGACAATTAACTAATATCCCTCCATTTAAATGTCTGTGGTTTGCATGACCAGTCCAAAGCCCTGCTTCAATGTAAAGGTCTCCCTGCCCAGTTCTCTAACCTGAGAGAAACTTCCAGGGACTTCAAATAAATCCTCATGGTTCACTTGCAGCAGAGGGATACAAACACTAAGGCATTAGGGAGACTGAAGACCCTGCAGTGCATACCAGGAAATGTGACATTTTTGAAGAGCCTTATCAGGGAAGGAGGGGAGGAGGAAAGACTGAGGTAACTCTCTGTGCAAATATCTAATGAATATATAACATTTGCCATTGCAAAAGCATCCAGAAATATCCATGGCAGAGAACAGGGATTGACTTTAAGTTGCAAAATCAAGTTGTGCCTGTCTCCACAAGGATTTTCAAGCAAGAAAACCTTCTTGCCTCTGTGGCTAATGCTTGAAACCAAAATCCTTATGAGGGATTTTAAAAAAAATGCTAAAATCCATGTTTTTCTGAGCAGAAGCTAATGACACATTTATTCTAGGCGTTCCTCCATGAAAGCAGAGACAACAGCATTAGGCAAAACCCTTTTGTTCTGATCCTTTTTCTCAAACCAGCAAACACAGACAACTCCAGCAGGATCTTGCAGTATTTTCCAGGCTACTCCATTCCCCATTTTCCATCATGTCCTCAGGAAACGAGCTCCTGCATCCTTGCTCCTCTCAAATGAAACCCCTTCCTTGCAGTGGGGATCTCATGCAAAGTTCAACCACATGGTCTACAAGAATGGTTGCCTTGACAGGAAAGCCAACACCAGGCCTTAGCTCTCCTGATTCACCGAGTGTCACATCACGACACCAGTGTCGAAGCCAAAAGACAGCAAGTGCAGCTGAAACACCAGTGTCTCTCTCCAAGATCTACCAGCTGGCTCAAAGCCGAAAATAAACCATGACAGAAGGCTTGCTCCAAGGATGGAAAGTGCCAATAGCAAATCCTCCATGACCTAGAAGTGATCACAGAGCCCCAAAGACTGGAGAGAGCCAACACGTTACTGGATCAGGCAGGAAAATGCTCCCAACCTATTCCCAGACCTTCTACTTGGCTTTGCTTTTTGGAGATGTGAGCACATCTTCAAGTGCTCCCCAGTGTCCCTCCACCTGTAAACTGTTGGATACCGGTGACCTATCACTTCTGCATTCCTTGTCGGTGCTTTTCTGTTTTGGTCTTCATGTCTCTTTATCTTTGTGTCTACCTACCACAACAACACACTGAACACTTGTCTTGTGTCTTGTTCTTTAAAAGTTTTCAGGCCTTCACACTGCCTTCTTATTTTTTTATTATTATTTTCTAGGCTGAAGCTGTTTTGCCTTTAGCTTGGCCATAACATTGTTATTTGGTTTAATGAAATAACTCCTTTCATCATGTGCAAATGAAAGACCATTTAAACTGAAAAAACCCAACAGAATAGCACTTTCTAATCTGGGAAAAAAAGAAAAAAATATTCTTTAATCTAGATTTTTTTCTTATTTCCTTGCACGGGTGAAGACAGGCAAGAAACTACGCTCTGGTGGTCAACGAACACAAAACAAAGCAAGCCAGTATATCACTTTGATGGTCTTGAATTTGAAGAGCAAAGTGGGGAGCCCTGGCTTCTCGTGGATTAGGCTGTGGATGTGGGGGCTGCTATCAAAAAAATCTGCTGCTGGGTCTGCAAGTATAGGTAGGTCCACCTACGCTCACCTCCGTCTCCCAGTTCCCCCATCTCTATCCTGCTGTGCCTCTTGCTGTGTTCGTGCATGGGTTTTGCTGCAAAATTGGCCCCATCTTTATTACAGGTTTTTAGTTCTCCTGCATATAAATGGCACTAAAAATACACAGAAGCCAGCGATTAAGCGTGGAAAAAAAATCTCCTCTCCCCCGTATTATTAGTGAATCTGGGTCAATGAGTCTGCAACTCTAGTAACAAATTCTTAGACTTAGTTAATGAGAGACAGAGCAGGAGGGAGCGGGAGAGGGATGGAGAAAAGGCAGGGTTCGTGCCATAATCCCTGCTTAAGTCTTTCGGTGCAAGCGATGAAAGCAGCTGCATGATAGATGAGGAGCCTTGGAAATGGGACAGCTTATTGTAATTTGTTCTGTGGCCTCGACACCCAAGTCCACTGGCTCGTGTCAGTCAGAAGGCCATGCTCATGAGCCAGGGAGCTTTGAAAGATGTCAGGGATTTGAAAAGTCATAAAATATGGGATGGAAAACTAGATGAAACTTTTGGCTACTGGCTACAGATTAAAACATCTTGTCAAAAACAATCAGTCAGCCACTCTTACTATAGCTCTTATCGGGAATTTTTGGACTATGTTCCCACTAACACGCTGCATATGCTGTGGGTATGGTTTCACACACCAGGAGAGCAAACCTGGGCCTCTTACTTGATGTATTATGCTTTTGCAAAATTGTTACCTTGTTTAGAAAGTTAAGTTTAACCTGGGGAGAGCAGAGGGCTGCTCAGCTCACTTTATCTTCCAGTCCTAAACTCAGACTCCATAGCACAGTTTTGGGAGATGATCAAAACCAATGAGAAATAAGCAGCTGACATCTGTTTAAGCAACTCCACAAATTATTTCTGAGGCTTGCTAGGTTGGAAGACTAAATATTTTCTAAATGTAAATGTTCACCTTGTCAGTCAGTGATTAAAATATGTACTCCTGCACTTTATTAATTTCATTGTTTCATAGAAACAGGCAGTAAAGTGCACCAGAAAGCAAAGAGCACTTTAAGATACAACACGTCAGGCTGGAAAGAGCAGTCTGAAGGAATGAACTCATCTGGAGACGCAAAGATGGAAGAAGAGGAGCAGAGATGTGGACAAAATCCCTCGTGTTCTCTGGAGCACACAGAATCACAGAATGTTAGGGGTTGGAAGGGACCTTGAAAGATCATCTAGTCCAGCCCCCCCTGCCAGAGCAGGATCACCTAGCAGTGACCAGTTGGGTTCAGTTCTGATTTACTAAATTCACACAGAAATGGGGTCCAACTTCCATGAATTTACAATGCTATTTTTTTTCCCAATGGCTGTTACTTCAGGCAGGTCTGAAGCCTACTCCCATCTACTGGTGTATCATTTTTGTTACATCAAGTGCATTGTGCTCACTGGAAGTTAAACTCCGCTTAGGAGGCCAATGTCCAAGGATCCCATTTCAACAGGCCCTGCTTTTCTGCCAAGCACCATTTTCCTTGTGCATTCCCTTTTCCCAGAGCCTGACTCAAGGACAGTCCCACAGTACATGAGTCAGGGCACCCTCTTCTCTAACGACCACTCCTTCAGCCATTAGAGGAGAAGAACTTTGTCTTCAGTGGTTTCCATGCTCTACAGCATGGTTCTAATACAGATTTTCACAGCATCAAGAGCTATTCTGGTTTATAGCATATTGTGCCATCGGGTCTGCCTCAGAGTGCACTGCTCCAGGCCGGCAGTGGTCACTGCTGCAGCACAGACCCCAGGCCCAGCCTAGGAGCAACCCATGGGACCCAAAAACCTGCCCTATCAGTGAGCACTGCTGGCCTGCGAAGCCTGAGGCCACCCCGGAGGGTGGGGAGGGACCCCATTTTTGCATCTACAGGAGACCCACCGTATGCCCCTGGTTAATCACACTGCCCAGAAAGGATCCTAGCTGGAGTATTTTTTGCAGATTAAAAACCAAATCTTGTCTCCATGCTCCCCGATTCCCCCCCATTCATTAATCCCTAACTTCCCAGACAACTTTTCCCCTACGGACAGTATAAACAGCTCAGGATTGTTTTTCAGAGCAATGCTTTATGTTTAAAGAGCATCGTTCTGAACTGATGTTTTCCTCTTCCAATCATGGCTGTGATCTGTTGAAGAGTTACAAGAACACGTGAGTGGCGTAATCACTGACATTGAAATGGTCCATGCCCTCACCCTCTCCCCTTGCTGCCGGAGGAGCACGTAACAACCATTAATGCAAATAGACTCCCTGTTTCCATTCAACCTCTTTTCTTCTGACCAGCTGTACCAACTCATCTGCACTGGGGATTTATAAATAGTGACCATGTCATTCCAATGTTAATGGCTTTTAATGAAATTGGAGAATGAAATGCATTCCCTTTTAATATCCTCATAGCAGCAATTTTATTCCATCCCATGGTTTCAATACAGGGCTCGTGGAAAGAGTGCTGGAGCTTGGCACATCCTTTCCCTCAGCCCGTCAATGTGTCGCTTCCAGCGCAGACAGGAACAAAAAGAGGGAAAGAATTTTGTTGTCTCCCTGACGCAGGAAACCCACCCATCCCCTACAGCCAGGCAGCATCATGGCACTGCACCAGGGAGGCAGCTTGTGAAACAGGGAGGAAAGAAGACTTGAAAAATAATAGTGGCAATTTACTGTGGCTTTTGACGCACTTGTTCTCTGAAAACACCCTAAAAGCCAGTGTTTATGTTGTCTTCATCCCTCTGAATTCAGACTGTATACAATTTACACTCATGCCCTTCCCACCTCCAAAAAGCATGTTTGGAGAAAGGCCAGTACGTAAGATGTGCTGCCAGAGAGCCCTCCCTGGGCCTGCGTGTGCACCGTGCCGTGCCGTACCACGCTACAGCTGAGCTGTACCACAGGCGACTCAGACAGGGCGCGTGATGCTCGAGCCGAGAAGCACTATGAGCTGAGGGTGTTTTCTGAGCCCAGTGAAAATACAAGAAAACTCTCCAGTAAGCACAGGAATTGCTCAGCATCAGGACTCCAGAGGACAAGAAGCTGCAGCTGAAGGGCGAGACCAGCCCTCAGAGTGATGCTACAGGGGCAGAAAGGAGAGCCTGGCCATTTGGTTCCACCTTCAACTTTCTTCAGCAAGAAAACCTTATAATAAAGGGAACAAACCTGCTATTTTTCTTTGCCACACATTTGTTACAGAAGCCTCTTTCATCATCTTCTCTCTTCGTAGTGTTTGTAGGGTCTCTTTTTTTTTTCCTCCTAATCACAACTCCTCTACACACAGAGGACAGGGATGAATTCAGTTTGAAAGAGGAAAAAAGCAGTAGAACTATTTCAGTCCAAGCAGGGATGGATAACCAGAGAGCCATTAGACTTAACAGTGGTACTCACACAGGGCTTTTGATCTGTCCCAAGGGAGCTACGAAACCACAGGAAAAGGGGGGGAAAAAGGCCTCTAGGAAGATGTTCTTTCCAGCAAGCCCCACTCCCAACATGGTGCAGCATTTTTAAACGTTGTCCACAGTCCCTTTTATATTTACACACAGTTTAAACAGTGATCTGGCAGCAAGAGGGGAAAATGCTTTGGGAGGAACGCAGGGCTGAGGAAGTTAAATAAAGAAGTGGCCAGGTCTTCAATCATCCTATATTTTATATATACAAAGGCTGCGATTCCACTAAGCTTTTCTGAAACAATATGTAAAGAATCCAAACCAGGGCAAAGGGATGGGAATAACTGGTTATAATTAAATCGGGGGGGAGAAGTACAGCTCTTCCACTCTGCCAGGCTAGTTTCCCTGGAGGCATCACAAAGCACAAAGGGATTTGTGGTGGTGGGAACTGTAATAGCTTATAGGTGACTACACAGGGGCTGAGTCCAGCCCACATGGAGTGGGCTGATGCCCGAGGCCAATGCTCTCCCATCAGGGAGATCTGAAATAAATTTAATTTATAATACTGGCTAGGCTGTCTTTCAAGGGATGAGAAGGGCTGGTGACTTCACTCAACTCATGTAAAGTCTAACCTGGACAATAATATCACGTATTTTGTTGGCTGTTTTACTTAATGTCCAGACAAATAGGCTATAGCATTTCCAAAGTACAGTGCATCTTCTGAAATAAAGCTAAAGCCTTTAAAAGAAAGAAAAAAAAACCAGAAAAAAAAGACAAAGAAAAAGACAAAGAAAGAAAAAGAAAAAAGAAAAAAGAAAAAGAAAAAGAAAAAGAAAAAGAAAAAGAAAAAGAAAAAGAAAAAGAAAAAGAAAAAGAAAAAGAAAAAGAAAAAGAAAAAGAAAAAGAAAAAGAAAAAGAAAAAGAAAAAGAAAAAGAAAAAGAAAAAAGAAAAAAGAAAAAGAAGTTTTTTGCTGGACCAGAATCAGAGGAAAATGTTCCACTAAAAAAAAAGGTGCCCTCCTTGGTTGAAATTTTTCTAAATGCATGGTTTTCTGCTAAGCTATGAAACCAGTCTGAGAGGCAGGTGGTTGTGCAACACTTGGCTGCTGCATGGCTGAGCTGTGAGATCCTTTTCCATGATATTTACAGGAATTAATAAGAGGAAACAAGAGCTACTTCAATACATTAAACTGTCCAAACAAAAGAAAATGCAGTCATACCATTACTGGACACACAATGACCTCAGCCCCTCTTTTTCATCTCAAATGTCTTCAATTATTTCAACATGAAAAGGATTTGAACGGGAGAGGTTTATTTTTAAGCTTCCACGTCAATCTTCTTAACACTGGTGGGATTTGATCCCAGCACACCTAAGCCAACATCAACATTTTTCTCCCTTTGCTTTCCCATTGTGGTAACCCAGCCAAGAGATGATAAAGGCAGGTGAACCAAAGAAACCTAGAGGTGACAGGCAATTCCTTGCACTGTTGAAGATGAACGCCAGCTTTTTTTGGCCAAAAGAAAGGCTAAAGCCTTCTTTTTGCTCCCTCCCCCAGAGAAAGGGATCATTCCCAGAGATGGGGCCAATATGTGAATTATGCAGCAAACAAACAGCACCGCAAGGGCAGTGGTGATATCCCATGGATGCCTGCCTGCCAGGGGATGTCCACACAATCTAAAGTACTGGTTTTCATCCTGTTTTCCCACCTTTCTAAGGTGAAGCTTGGACCATTGTTCAGCAGAGCAAACTTGGTCAATACCTTCAAAAGAGTTTACCAGGGAGCTGCAAGCTGTTGTTATTTTGATAGCAGTCTTGCCTTTTTTTCTGTTCTTCATAGATCATTTACACCTATAAAACCCCACTGTGGGGCCAAACAGCACACTCCTTAGTAACTACAGAATTGAAATTTCAGAAACCCCATGTGAAACAACAGACACAGCTGTGCAGAACCTCCCATTTCCACCCAGATGGCTCTTGTTTCAATTAACCAAATCAAACTTTAATTCAGAGTCAGTCACTGGCCTTGTTTGGATTTACTTGGAAAAACACACCTATAAATCACATATAAAAAACTGTGGAAAGAAAGAATGTGTTTCTCTTTGGGTGGTTCTTTTGGGTCTTTCTACATTTTTTTGTAGAACAGAATTGTTTGCAAGCAGACAAACAAATACACAATTACACGAGGACAGCTTAGAGCCTCTGGTGGTTCTGGCTATGATAAAGCACAGGCAGCACACGACTACATGCTGTTACTCTGCTTCTTCAAAATAGATGGCACCAAGCGTCCCCCATGGACTGTTGAGCTGGAACTGTGTTAAAAAAGGGATGCCAAATGTACAGAAGCCTGAAGCCATAAAAACAGACACAGACAGGGGCTTTCCTCTGGTCCCAGGTCCCAGTGCCACCGCTCTCCCAGTGCCTTCTTGAAACACCAGATCTGAGCAGTCACTCAAAAGGATGCAGGACAGCCCTCTCCTAAGCGACTCATTCATTGCCACGATCAGCTGCTGGCAGAAGGGAAGAGGCTCGGCTTCCCCAAAACCTCTCTGCATCCCACAGAAAAGCATGTTCCCCCCAAGCAGGCACACTCCTGTCCGCCCAACCTCTCCTCTGCCAGCACATCACAGAAGTGGCTTCAGCAGGAGCAAAATGCACTCAAGATGTCTGAAAATAACACTGAAATATCATCTGTAAGGCAGTGGGCAACGTCCACTCTGGCACAGCTCCGCTAGCTCAGCTCCAAGGAGGATTTCCAACACCAACATGCTGCATGTGCCACAGCAAGGTGTACTTGCACTTTGGTACGTGTCTGAGCTTTTCCTGATGGACAGACAGACCAGAGCACCCACCAAAGACAAACTCATCACCCTTTGCTGGAGGAACCAGCCTGCTGCTTGCAAGAGCTGCTTGTGGCAGATACTAGGAGGAAAAGGGGCCAGGAAGTTGCACAGCCTGTCCCCAGGATCACTCTGGGATGCACAGGATGCCCCAAACACCTGCCCATACCTGGCCCTCCTTACCCTTTCCATTTCCCATGTTTTTGTGGGAACCCCCGGGGTCCTAAAGAGAAAGTCCCTTCATTAGCCCTGCAGTGGGGGTTTTGGACAGAGCCTGGGACACAGGACCAGCAAACCTTCTGCCCACTGACAGCCCCAGGATGAAGCAAATGCCTGCCTGACCGCAGCAAATGCCTGCCTGACCACAGCAAATTCAGGGATGCTTTCCAGCTCAGCTTCCTCTGCACCCAGAGCTCTGTGAGACAGCAGCATGTCTTCCTGTGCCCCCTTAGGTTTCTCTAGGTTGCTCTGGTCAAGTTGGATCAACAGCAGAAACATTTCATGCCATTGCTAAACCACAAGAAGCACTCACCCACACGTGGGCAGTGCCACACGGTCACATATTAACAGCATATAACAGCTCTCTGACTTCAATGCTTCCTCTGCTCAGAGAACGCAGGGTGCTCCAAAGCAGTGTCTTCTCAGTTTGACATGGTGCCTCATCAGGAGGTGGTGAGGCAGGACCAGCAGACCTGAGAACCTCTCCAAGGGGAGAGGCAGCACCAGGAGCCTCCCTGGCACAGGAGCGGTACTCGAGTTCCACACAGGGCACACTCCTGTGCCCAGAGGCCCTGCCCTTTGCTCCCATCTTCCCTGCTGATGCTTCATTTCCCATAGCAGTAACTGCTGAGTTTGAACGTTCTCTGCAGCTCCCCATGTTGTGACAGCAGGGTAGGCCCATGGCATTTTGGATGGGGAGACTTCTTCCTTATTTTTGTCAGATTTACATGTCCACATCAGGCAAATCCCCGGAGCAACATGTCCACCCAGGGTTGCACGGGGCCAGCAGAAGGATGGCGCTCAGCTGGCATGTCTGTCTCCGTCATTCCCCACCACCACGGTCCCGGGGGTTCTCCTCGGCATGGATCCCAGGTAGTGCTGTGCCTACCCCCAAACATCCCCTTTGCCACCCACCATGCCTTGCCTGAACACATCTTCAGGAAACAATCAATATCCCAGAGAAAAAGCATTTCAGGGCCCAAACCCCACACCCTCTTCAAGGCAGCAGAGCGGTGAGCTGTAAGGCAGCACCACTCCCTTCAGCTGCTCTTTCATTGCCACTGAGATAAGCCACAGGCAGTGCTCTGAGCGAGCACTGGCATTAGCCCTGGGGAAAAAGATTCATGAAAAAGACAGAGAAGGCTTTGGAGGAGCTTTGATTGGGCAGAGGCCCGAGGTGATGAGTCTGTGGTGATGAGTGATAGCTGGAGACACACCACAGCAACAACTCCAAAGCGATGCCCTGGCTCAGTGCAGGAACATAGGCACAGAAAGGGAAAATACGGGAATATAGTACAGAAAGGTCTCAGCACTGACCTATCAAATGCCTCTGCTCATCACCTTTAGACCACTGGAAAAAAGGCAGCATAATGCAGGACTATCTTCAAGATACAAGAGGCCAGGAGCAAATTGGAGAAGGGGGAAAATATGGTCAAGATCCAGAGGCATGCAAGGAACGCTTCTCCCTCCTTCTGGGACTGCCTCAGGAGGTTGTACTGTTAATCTCATCCCAAAGGAAAATCTGAGGGACCAGCTAAGTGCTGCTTGACATGGTTTGGTGATTAATTCTACTGGTGTGCCCATAGACTTCAGTATTTACAGGAGTGCAGCTTTTTTGCATGGGTGTATAAACATTTACTAACTCGGAATGCATACAGAAAGATGATTTGAAAACAGTTTGTTTTAAAATGAGAGGCAGTTTTGACCTCTCTGGGAGGAATGTACCTCTCTGCCCTCTGCTTAGCGATGGTCAGCTGAATGCTTGAAGAGGGTGGGAGAAATAGTAAACATGCTCAGGGAGCTGGGAAGCAATTTTTTTTTAAGTTTTGTTTTGCTCCTAAAACTAGCTTTTAATATTTCTAAGAGCAAGAGGCCCTTCAAAAGCAACCCGATCCCTCAAAGCTCAATCTTGAAAAGGGGCTAATATTTAATCAAAATAAATTTTAGAGGAGAAAAATGCAAACACTTCTATTAAGTGATAAACTCTGCCTGTCCCACGCGAGGCCGGCATTGCAGGGCAAAAGGGCTTCCCAAAGCATTCAAGTAATTAAACCTCACAGCGACTTTGTGAGCAGCAGGGCTGGGAACTCAGAACCACAGGGGACCCCCACCCCAGATTCCCCACCCTGGCACCCACAGAAGGGAAAATAAGCTGCACCACTATTAGGGAACACTGGAAACCATCACATTACTTGTTTGAGGGAGGCAAGGACTGTTTTAACCAATTCATTAATTATGAATATTAAACAAGTCAAGTTTTGAAGTTTAGTTTGTAACGACTCAAACTTCCGCTATTGTTCTGCTCTGGAAAATCAGACTCTCCAGACAGCATCTGTCAATCTGATTATTATGTAGTTCAATGAGGGAGAAAAAGAATTGTTCTCTCTCACCTGCAAAAAACTATCTGTGCCTTGTAATTATTTGCCTTGATAGATTTAATTTACTTGAGTTTTTCTTTCCAGATTTGGCTGGTCATATTAAACCATAAAGATTATTCATGGAAAAGCAACCACAGTTGGTTACTAGGATACAAAAAAATCACTTAGTACGTTCCTCCAATGAATAATCCCAGCAGAACACACACAAATTCAATAAATTATGAATTTCTCTTTTTCTCTTACATAAACATCGGGGTTGTGGAGGCATTTCTTGGAACCCTTTAAAATAAATTAATATCTTAATTACTATGCCATAGCAAAACAAACAGAGGGGATAGCTGAGCCTTGCAGGTAAGCTGCATCCTTTGTCTAGACATGAAAGTTATTCTGGAAGGAGGAAGGGTGCAAACAGACAGCAGATCCATTATAACCAGTATCCATGTGCAGACATTGGTATTTGGCATGCTCACACGCCTTTTCAAAGCGGATAACGTAAGCAGTAGACTAAGCTAATTTGGAAGAAGGCATTCTTATTTCAGATTTAAAAAAAAAAAAAATCTCTTCCTGCACAATTCCATGTATACAAAAGGTCCTACACAAAAGCAGTTGTTGCCAGATCTCTGAACCTGCAAGGTGAAGCACGAGATAAGTTTCCCTACCCTGGGTAGCAGCTGCCAAGCCAGTCCGTCTGAGGCCAGCATCCACAGTGCTGATGGGCAAAACAAACTGCAATCAGGCTAGGTCTGCCCGAGCCACTCAAACATTTTTTGATACAACACCCAGACTCAGAAGATTGATTTTGGATACTTAACACCGTTCCATCTTTTTTTATGTGTGTGTGTGTGTGATTGTACCTTGCTCTGCCTTTTCCTTGCTCTCATAATACCCCCTAATAACAGCCATCCCCGGGCATGACTCAGTACAGGCTGCTGTTCAAGGCTGTGGTATTTAAAGACACGCTATAGGGTCTGTTGGCTAAGATCAGTTTTTATAAACTTTAACCGAGATGGATTTCCTTGAAATTCTGACTTGCAAAGCATCTGTCCTTCTCACCCTCTCCCTTTGATCACATCGGCAGCACAAGCAGTGCTGTTCTGCTGCTGGCAAATCACCCAGTAATTGCTATTTAAGTCTCACAAATCAGATGCCAGTGTGAAGATCTGCCTCATACTCTTCAGAGGACATCTCCTTTCCAAGAGAGATCAACCAAAATGCCTGGCGTACTGAAATATCTGCAAGCCTTCCTCCATGCCAGTGCCGGGAAGCTCCACTGGCATCAAGGTTCCCCTCCCTGCACACACGGTCTCAACATTCAACTTTGATTCCTCAGTCCATGCTCCCGTGCAGACATCATCCCGTGTCCCCGTGTCCCAACAGGCTTGTCCTCAGCCCATCCCACACGTGGCTCCGTTCACCAGCCAGCCATGGAGCCCCAAGGGGCACCGTGCCCCAGAGCAAATCCAACTCCCATTCTCAGATCAAAGTCGAGACAAACACTCTTTCCATTGTGTAGTTTGTCCCCGTGAAATATGAAAGTTATCTCTGTTTTATAAGCCAGCACAAAGACCACACAATATACAGCTAATGCTCTTTATCACCGAAAGTGAAGCAACAGCCTGCTAGTAAGTTATTTGAGTTTTCGTACTTAGAAACCTTTTCACTTTGCAGAGCAAAGTAATCAAGAGGCTTTGACAGCATCCCAAGGAAAGCACCACAAAGGACAGCCCTTTAAAGAGGCATTTCTTGGAGGAACATCTCTTTGGCAGGAGCCTGCAGGGATTACCTAACCCACCTTAACCCTCTGATGGGACTAGCTCTACCAATGCCATTCTTAGCTGATGAATAACAAACTTGGTCTTGAAGACCTCCACCAGTGATATACACATTCCAATGTAGTATACTCCGCCAAGGCTTCAGTGTTAACCTGCCCAGCTGCCTTCTGGAGAGTGTGTGCTCAGAGGTCCTGGTCCTGTCTCATCCAAAAAAACCTATAATTCATTTTAGCCTCTTAGCTGCTGCTCTTACCAGCAATTTTGGTCACTGTCAGGACATACCAGACAAATCTCAAACACCAAGTGTTTTCCGTTACCAAAAAAAAAAACCCCACCCAAAACCTCTATCCAACTGTGTCAAGTTCAAGACCCCAATAAATAGCCATTTCCCCTCATTAGGAATTATACTATCATCCTTAGCATCACACCGAGGAGATAACTTCTGAACTCCACTCCATAAATTACAGAATATGTTAAGCTGAGAAGCCAGTGCCCTGATGAGACCAAAACAGATAACAGGCTGAGAAAAGCTGTTGCCACAGTGCTAGCTATCGCTCAGGAAAGAGAGATAAACCTGAATGAAATTATTTCATTTCTGCTGCCAAATGGGATATTCTTTTATCTTTGGCTTGTCGAGGCAGGGCTTGGAAGGTTGAACATCCGAGCTATGGAGAAGGGCAAAAATCAAACAACTTTTTTTCCCTGACATTTGGAAACCTGAAGGAAAACTTCCACTTGGGGAAATTCTGTCTTGACTGACTGTCTTCCCTGTGTTGCAACACAGGCTATGAAAAACAGACCTTTGCTTTTATGTGGTCTATTTATTTCTCTCACATAGCCATAAGACATTATGCCATCAGGAGTACTATCACAAGAAACCTGGAGTCACAGACAAATGACTGGTTAAAACAGGAGAATTCCTAAAGCACAAACGTCTCATTATTATGTAAATATCCACAAGGAAGCAAGAAAATTGATAAAGCGAAACCTGTTATGTGCAACTATCTAGCTGGTAACTCTAACAACACAAGTGCATCCATTTTCCTCCCTTCAAAGCATCAGTAGCTCTTAAAAAAAATCCTAAATGTGATTTTCCTGCTGCACTGAAAAGCTTTGAAATGCAGTTAAATGGGTTTTCTTTTAAAAACCTTCCTGTGTAATTCCAGCAGCAAGGCTAAGTCATTTCTCATCGTCCTCTTTGGTTTCTTTACATCAGTACTGGTGGTGTAGAAAGGAAAAACAGACATGGTTTTGCGGGAGCAGAGAAAGGGATGGGGTCGGACCCTCTCAGTAGGAGATCTCTGAGCTGATCCACTACCAGAGGTCTGAAAGCACCGAGAGAAAAAACTCCTGGGTGGAAAGCAAGCCCTACTTACACAGAGCAGAGAAGATATCTCCCTGGACACAGAGGGAAAAACAAATTAACAAGCAAGAAATCACTTTCCCCTCCTTCACTCCTCCCCAAAGCCCTGCTTCAACTGTGTTCAGACACGAGGAATTTAATGTTCCGGCACTCGGTAATTGAGACAACAGGGCATCCAGGTCTGAAGGGAAAAGCTGGCACAGGTATGCCGAGATAAAGCTTTCGAGCAGACGTCTCGGTGCCGGTGATTCATGCTTTTTAACATACAGAGGGGAAAAAAATACAGCCATCATAAAGACACGGAACAACCTAGAGTAAACAGCACCTCCTTCCCACCAAGCATGCCCTCCCATGGGCACACATCTTATCACACAGGACTGTCCGGAACGCGCTAGCCCAGCTAACACCTCTGGGCAGTCCTGCTGTATTTGCAGCATGTAGAGAGGTGGGATGGGGAGGTCTTCAGAGAGGTGGCAGGACCTCACAACCTCATGGCACTGGGGCTATCAAAAGACCTGTGTCCCACTGACAAATGGTCAGTCCCCTTCAGAACACAGCCAGTTAGTGACACCAAAGGAAGGGGTGGAGAAGTTGCCTAAAGATGAATGTGCTTAAAGCAGAAGGCAGAGAGAAGTATGGAGATGTTCCTGTGGCAAAACTACCTCCAGCAACTGCAGACAGAACCCTCCCCAAGATGGGACATGGAGCCAGGTCCCCTCTAACAGCCTTTGGGCCCCCACCTTTTTCTGCACTTCTTGGTAGGGGAGCCCACATCTGCCCTCTGGGTAAAGTCTGGAGAATGGTCTGCTGGCCAAGCTATATTTTGATGCCAGGAAGCCCCAAATGACCAAGAGGAGCTCATTAGGAGCAGGGAAGGTGCACATCATGAGGCAGCTGTGTGGTTTGGCTGCAGTGGCAAGAAACGGGATGCCAAACTGCTCCAGGCACAAGAACAGAGACAAACAAAGGAGGTACGACAGATGGAAATACACTGAAGAGATGGAGGAGACTGCACACACAGACCCCATCAGGAAACTCAAATGGGACCAGACACATGTTTCAGGGGATCGCACCTGGCCTCATCCCATCTCGCAGCTCGTGAAACCCCCTGCTCCCACATTCTCACTAGCCCTCCCCCTGCCCAGATCAGCAGATTCCCTTCCCTGCTTCTCTCCTGAACCCACCAGATCCATCACAATGACATGCACACTCTACCTGAGGAAAACCTCCTCTTACTTTAGCTACCAACCCGCACAGATAAGCTCTGTAATCAGTGGGATGCTGATGAGAAAGAAAATGTTTCCTTTCAAGGCAAACCGTGCAGCAGAACATGAACTGTCCAAAAGTGCAACTCCGAAACTCGATGAGCTGGAATGCTAAATCCACTGGAGCTAACAAAGACCAAGGTGCTTATTTGCATTCCTAATTGAAAAGCCACTGAATGTGATACGTAAGGAGAATCCTTACGAGAACGGTTAGAGAAGCACGGCACAAGCTTCAAGGTGACTCATCCTTTTCATGTCAAGTAAACATTAATGCCCGCACATTCAGACTTGACTGCCTAAAGTTAAATACCTTAAACATACTTAAGCACCTCCATAGGCTGTCAAATTGTAACGTGCTGGGAAGCTGCAATTTCCCTCGCCTGCGGTGAGGGCTCTCCAAGTTTTGCCTACACACACAGACTCAGGGGTGCAGTTTTGAGCAGCTGTACTGGGGTCAGATGGTGACACACGGGTCCTTCCGACCTGTGGCGATTATCTAAAGAAATAAAAGGAAAGAAGAGCTGTTTGCCAGATACCCTACCTCTCAGCAAAGCAATTCCCCTCTCAAGCGTAAACAGTAAAATAGAAGAGAGGGCACCTGCCCAGCACTATCCAGCGTGAGAGTGGAGAGCAAGAAAAAGCTCTTGCTTTAATGACACACTTGGCAATCTGCTGTATGCGTCTGACAGTGTGCTGGCCATGGGGCATGACACACAGCTCCACTTAGCACTGTCTTGATAGGAGAAGCCTTCCTGGATTCAAGTACAGTTGTTTCTCCAGTCTCAGCAGCCAAGATGCCAATGGTAGCGCTGAATTAATCATGCCAGTTGGCTGCAGCACATTTTTGGGTATGTGCTGCGCGAGGCTGGTTAAAGATAGTCCTCAGTATACGATCAACTTGTTCCAGCTCTAAATCACAGCGAAGGCTGAGCAGTTTCACAGGTTTCCTTCTGAAGAGTGGAAAAGCAGAAAGCTACAAAAGCAGTGAATTAATCTTTTTTTTTTTTTTTTTGCACTTCTATGACCTTCTTCCTGGAGATGCTTCATGCCTGCATGTTAATTAATTAACTCTCGTATAGCCGGGTGAGCCAAACAGTGTTCCCTACCTCCCTTAGATACAAAGCAAGGCTACGATAAAGCCACTTGCTCCAAGTTCAGAAAGGGAGCCAGAAGCAAAAGCAATGACAGACTCTAGAAAGCTCAACTCCTGGACCTAAAGAGGCAGAAAACCAGAAAAATTGACCTGTTACTGAGGCAGGGTTAACACCTGTAATCTGCGCAGAGCAGAGTTGAACCAAACCCAAATGAAAAACTGGTCTGAACAGGTACCTTTTTCACTCAAACCAGAACAACCTGAAGTGTTATTTTGTAGTTTTTGTTGAAGTCAGACTGGAACCAAACCAAAACAATTTACCCAACTAATACCCTGCTCCTAATACTGAGAACTCCTCCTATGGTGTATCACCAGCAATGAAAGGGGGAGGAGGGACAAGAGAACGAATCTAAACAAAAATGTTCCTTGAAGCTGAGATTTTAGCCCCTAGAAAAGGCGTAGAGATCTTATCCCACAACGTGGTCTTTGTTACTAATTTCTTACAAAAGAAATTCTTACAGGCCTCAGTGTTTTAACAAGGATACACAGAAACATCATCCTATACCCACAAGCTATAAATTGCTGCTACTCTACTGTAACCAGGCCGCTATGGCCATCACTGTTTTGCAAAAGACTGGCAGATGGGTGAGGCTCTGAACTTGGGATTTCTGATGTGCTGAGAGGGAGTTAATTATTAAAAGCATTTCTCTTAAGAATACAAAATAATTTATTGAAAATCAGAAACTGAAGTCACTTTTGCCAGAACAAGCCCCATTCTCCCTTGTGCTCAGCAGACACAAATGCCACTCATACTTGGTATTCCTCGCAGTTGTGAGGAAGGCTGGGGGAGAAGCACTGCAATCAGATCCCAGCCTGATTCTTAAAAGGGAATTCGGCTCCTTTGTTAAATACCAATGACCCTATTTGGGCCAGATCAACAACTGGATCCCAACTGGAGAGCCTTTCACTTGTGCTTGAGCCAGCAAGTGCCTGCTGCCTGTCCTGCCCAGCCACGGCAGAAGCTGTCCACGCTTACCCCACCGCCATGAGCCACCGCATGCCGCAAGGACACTTGCTGCCTGCCTGACTCTCCTGAATGTTTCCTGGCTCTTGCAGCTCCATGGGTGCTGCTTCACCGGGTGAGGGGAATTTTCACCTCTCCCAGCCTGCCAGACCTTGGGTACCGCCAGCCTCCCTGCATGCTCAGGCTTCATGCCCACATCTGCCTGCTAACCATTTTCCAGGCCTTTATTCAATGTGTCTGCCAAGGAAAGCCGTGAGCACGGAGAAACTAGCACCATCCATGAAGGTGGGATGTGGATGTGCAATGCTTGCTGCCTCGCTCACCAGCAAGCTAACTCAAGACAGCAACTCCTCTGTGGAGCACCACAGGTAAGAGCAGCCACCAAGCCATGAAGCCCAGTGTCGGTATGCAACCTGTCCACCACCACCATCTGCGCAGCCTCCCAGCCCACTCTGCAGGTCAGGACACGTTCCGCCCATGGGCTGCAATGCTGCACACCTCGTTTGTCACCTGTAGCAGACAAAAAAACGGTGTGCCTCAATAATAAAGAATTCACTCTTGCCTAACCACCTGCCCGCAAATCGCCTCAAACAATTGGCAGTGGTAAGGGGAGGGAGGCAAGAAAATATTGACATTCGAGTGTAAATTCCCACACTGCACTGCAAGTGCACTGGGAGACATCTCTGGAGATGCAGGAAGGGTGGGCAACAGGCTAGCGCCAGCACCACGAAGGCGAGAAGGTCCTGCTCACCCCTCGGGGTCAGGCAGCCGCAGGAGGAACCATCCCGCTGGAGGAATGTGTCTGTGTCATTTAGCTGTCATCTAGATAAGAGTGATTTCCACCACCACCTCGGGACCGTTGTTAAGCGTATCTGACACATCTCGGCTCTTTTCCATTCAGATGCCTCCTCAACCGGTTCAAATATAGAAGCTGCCTTTCATTAGCCCTAGCCTATTACTCATTTCAATACCACTCTGGTTAGAAACCTCGCTGTTAATTCGACAAAGCCTTCATCCATTGTGTGTTAACCATCACATACTTGGCAACACATGAGTTTCCCAAGCTCCCAATACAAATTACTCCGGCACCAGTAGCGTGTGCTCTTGTATCATTGCATGGAAACGTGGATGGAAAGGGTGAGGCTGGAACAGGGATTTAAAGATGCAACTGGCCCAGCAAACACATTTGATCATATTTAGGTATATAAAAAAAGAGTTGAACTGCATTCAACAGGATTTAAGATTGAAATCAACTATTTGAGTATTTCCATTCCTACATAAAACCCAAACTGTTGATTGCTTGGCTTTTCAAGGAGCCAAATGACAAAGGTCCCTCTACATTTCCTCTCCATTCGATCAGAATAGAAAGATGTTTTCCACCTTGATCTATCTGCGGTGAATGAAATGACAAAAGGGGAACAGCATCTGTAGGCTTCTACAGTTGATCAATTTAGGCAAATTTTAATTTGGGGGTGTTCTGTTTGGTTTTTCCTTTAATAAGTTCCTTCCGCTCATGAAACAGGGGAAAGCAATTCCTCTCATAGTTAAAATGAGAACGAAAGTGCATTGCTCTGTCTGCCAGGGTGAAGAAAGAAGTGCATTTGGAACAAAGAAAAGGAAAGATTTAATTCTCATTGATTATCTTTGAGTAATTGTAAACAGCCATTGCATTTATAAATATAAATTCATCCAACAATTCAGTCTTCCAGAAAAACTTGGTAATTTTCAAAAGGGCTGTTCCAAGAACAGTTCTAAACCTTCTCCCCCCCCCCCCCCCGCCAATGCCATTTGGATAATGAAAGCCAAACAATGCACCCGAGCACATCCATATGAAAAATTGCTGAATTGTGTCCAACTTGACAAAATACATTTATAAACTTCCAAATTGAAAGCATCCAAAATCCCTTCTGCAGCCACAGGTTAGCAGCCTTTTTTTGACTGTCATCACTCTGAAAAAGCCAAACACAGCTGAATTTGGGAAAAAGACGTATTTTTCAGCATCTTTCAGCATCAGCAAACGGTGTCCTGCGGGGTTTTTGCAATGCACAATCTGACAAATGTTTGCAAATGGACTATCCCCAGCAAAGCAACCCTTACAGACGGCTTCCACCTGGCAGAATGGGGCAGAGATTTTCGAGGCCACCAGAGCAATGTTAACAGTTGGGAGGTCTACATAAATCAAGCCTTCAGTTTTTTCCATCAAACTTTTCCCCTCTTTCTTAATGACTTCTTTTGAAAGCACTGCTAGGAACTCTTTAATCACAGAGCTGCAGTACAACTGATGTCATCCCTTTTTTTAAATTCACGTGTGTAAGGCCGTGCACATGAAGGCTGCTCAGGAGAGACTGTTCTAGCAATAGGCAGAACGGCTGATACCACTCTCAGCCTTCTGACAGAGCTCGCAGCTAGATCCCACGTCCCAGCAGGTTACACGTATTTTCTCCTCGGGAAGTTCTAACCTTACTGAGGTAGGTTCCCCTGACCCAAGGGTATTTCCCCGGCTCTCAGAGACTTTTTGCAAGTGATCCCTGAGGTTGCCTCCAGATGAAAAGCCAACCCACAAAATGAATTTTCACCAAGGTCATGCACTCCTCACAATGCTTTTACTCGCCAGCTGGTGAGGTATTTAAAAAAAATGAAAACTTCCTTATTGTGAAAGGAGCTAATTTCCCATTTAAATGTAATAGAGAATGAGAGGAGATGCAACTAGAAATCTAATCACAGGTTCACGGCTAAACGACAAGCCTAGCAGCTTTCTTTTGTGCCCTAAAGGTCCCAAGCACCCTCTCTTTGCAAAGACAATATATGGCACATCCAAATGCAAATCTGTTCCTCTCTTTATTTCTATATTCAGCTCCCTGGCTGATTACCGGGAGGCATGTGTGTGTGTTCAATAGGTCCTCCCGCCTCTTTAAAAAAGTTTAATAATACCCTTTTTATTTATTGGAGACCGAAGTACAAAGGATGCAATGCAGGAGCTCTGCAAGAGCATTAAAGAAAAGCAAACTAGCTGAAGATACAGACTGGCAAGGGCTCAGTAATTCAATACTGTTGATACTATAGAGACCAACTGCTTTTATTATGCGCCGACTCTCCGAGGAGGAAAAAGCCCCACAATTATGAACTTGCAAAGGAAAAGAATCTGTGCATCTCTTGTGTAAGAGCAGAATTCGCTAAGGAGGCAGTTTAAAACCATGGCAGCCTCCCAAACATTTCAGCCCTGCCTTCAAAGTTTTCTTCTGGTGACTCTGGACAACTAACAGCCCTCCGCACTGAAAAGTTACGTTAAATAAAAAAGGGGTGGGGGAGGAATGAAAATCAAGCGCCTGAAAGGAATCCACCGGAGGGAAGGGGATCACCGCTTCAGCTGCGAGAACAGCTCCGCTTCGCCCGCTTTTGTTGCGCTCACATGGGCGAAGCCGTACCGCGCCGCTTATCATCACCGCCCCGCTGCCCCGCACGGCGCCCACCATGAAAATAACCATCATTATTTTATATTTCTTTTGTAATGCCCGGCTTATCCCGGGCCGCTCCGCAGGGTACGGGGCTGGGACCGGGAGGGGACGCAGCCCGCCCTGGGTCGTTCCCTCCGCCGCGCCCGGGTCCCCCCCAGCACCTCCCGGGACAGGACAC
>VZTU01005878.1:190549-241349 GCA_013400835.1 Zapornia atra | reverse complement strand
CGGTGCTGCCCGCCTAGCCGCGCCCCCCACCCTGCCCCGGTGCCTTCCCGGGACGTCCGGCGCTGCGGGGCCGCCGAGCCCGCACCGGCACCGGTGGCTCTCCGCCCTTTGCCGGGTCGTAACGGGAGGGGTGGAGTGCGGGGGGAGAAACTACGGCGAAAACGGGCTGGCAGCTGCTGCGGGACCTGCCAGTGGGTCTTTGGGCTCTTCCGACAGGGTCCACCGAGCCCAGGAAAATACATCTTGCCTCTCCCTTAGGAAAAAAACCCGAGAATCTTCTTTCTTTCTTAGGAAAAAAATGGTTTGGAGAGCAGGAGGGCATGGCTGGCAGCTCCACCCTGATCCGCAGGACAGCCCCTTTCTATCAGCAAAACCTTCCCAGAGGGTACACCCTGCACTAGGAAACACTGGGAGTCAATAAACCCGAGCTCTTTTCCCCTCCGTGCCATTTACTTACGGGGTGACCTTGGATAAGCCACTTTGCATCTCAGTGACACGGATTCCCCATCTGGGAATTGAAGGTATTAGCAGGAGTGTTGTGTTGGCAAATTCGTTATTAGTTAGAAGCACACCGATACCATGGTGACGAAGGACACCCCAGCCGACAGCTTTAAGTGCAGTATTGACAAGATCTGCTCACAATTTCTCTCTCTTCCAATCTCAGGATGTAAAAGCATGATTTTAGCCCCATTAGAGAAGAGCAAGAGCTTCCTTTTTCTTCTGGCTGCACCTGTGCTGCTGAGGGGTGATGCTGCCCGCCGAGCCTTTCTTCTCTGAGGCTGTGGTAGTTTCGAGAATGGAGAAAGGGGAGGATGAGAGCTACAAAACATGCTGCAGCCAACACACCGGGCCGATGCCGTAGTGCACGGTGTTTGGGAAAATCCACTGTGTCCCTTTGGAGAAGTCACATCTGTGGGCTATCACATGGCCTGGGACACAAAAGGAAGCGGAAAGAGGAGAAGAGCCAAGGATCAGTAGCTCAATGGCCTGGCAGAGATCAGGCTCTGATCTATTGTAGGGAAGCTAAAATAACAAGCCTTTAATCCCTAGATCACGTTGAACGGGTCAAGTATGTCTCAGGAGATGAGAGGGGACAGAAAAAACTAATTCCCAGTATTTTTTGCCATCATACGGATTTGTTCAAAATGGGATTATCGAGTGAGACACCAGCAGCTGTTCTTAAAAGCACTTGCACCCATCTGCTGTCTTCTTAGGTTAGCATATGTATCCCACTGTCTTGGGTGCCCTGAGCTGTAAACCACAGGCAGGAACTGTCAGAGGGCAGGAGCCAGCGCTGCAGCACAGGGCTCCCCGACAGGGAGAAGGAGGGGAGCAAAGACATCCTATTTACGTGGAGGGGGAAGTCCTTGTTTCACTAGGCTGCAGGGGATAGGAGGTTTTGGCTAATCCCGGTTGGTTTCCCTCAGCAGGGAGTGGTAGTTGTTATTTTAGGGCTTAAATGAGCCTTAAAAAGCCAGAGGCGGCAGAGGAGTTCTCGACAGCTGGGTCTCTGCGGGTGCCGGGGGGCTGCCAGGGCCGCTGATGTGTGTGCCATGTGTGGGCTGTGTGCCACCTCCCCAGGGGCTGCCTGGGAGATGTGCCGTGTCCCTCCTTCCCCAGCCCTGCCACGCCAGCCCAGGGATGGTCGATGCCTTTCCCAAGGGTGTTCCAGCCCTTCCTCCTCCCCAAAAACGAGGTAAAAATAGAAGACAATAAAATGGAAATGCACATCCTTAGGACACGGAGGCAGCCTCCAGGAATGCAATCAACACTCCTACTTCTTGGCATTGTAAAAATGTAGAGTTTGTTAAAATAACCCGCTTCACACAATGCAAAACAATAAGCATGAGAAACAGTTCAGTGAGGATGACTTCACCCTCCCCAGAAACCACACTGAGAAAGGACAAGAGAACCAGAAAATGACACTGAGCAGGGACTGAAAGGCAATGCAAAGTCACTGCCCAGCCTGGAGAAACCCAGAATCTGTCCCAAGCAAGGAAATACAAATGAAAGCTCATTAGTATGTTAAAATTCTTTCCGCTCCAGCAAGTTTTGATAACTATTGATAACACACTTCAGTAATTTCTCCTGCAAGCCTGACAGATGGCTGCTGCTCTGAAGAAATCCCCTTCCCTCTCTCACCCTCATTTTGATCAAGGGACAGGATGACCTGCATGCACATGTCATCTGCTTTGGCACCTGTATTCTCCCTTACGGCTCTAGGACAGTAATATCACCTGATCTCTGTACTGGTACTTTTTATTACTAGATCTTAAACCATTTTGCAGACAAGATGAGTGACATTATCCGTATTTTATAGGTGATAAAACTGAGGCACAAGGAACCCAGGAGATGCAAACAAGGTCACCCCGTCAGCCACCACCAGACTTGGGCACAGAGGAACCACAAAACACTCGCTGTGTTGGACCCAGCTCACAGGACACTTCTAGCCACGTGCACTGTACTGCTGCCTCTCTGCATTTTCTGTGCACACACCACCCACACACACCCCTCCCAACAAATTAATCTCAGTGGGATCAGTGGAGTAAGATGAGGGTAGCACCATGCACAGAAAAGTGTGTCTGAAGGGTGTCTGTATCACACTGTTGCCAGACATCTACTTTCCAGCTCCTCTAATCACCTCCCAATCTTACCAAGTGTGGATGTGTAACCCAGGCCTTTCAAACACAGGATGAAAAAGAAGAGAGACCTTTTTTTTCCCTGAGTGAAAAATAGGATGAATTCCACCCAAGGTTTGCCACAGACATACGTCACAACCCCTCCTATACCCATGCACGCAGTCCAGACCTCCCACCAGAGGGTATGGGCTGTACTGAACCTTATCAATCACACAAGCACACTCCCGTAAGCGTAATGTTGCCAGAGATGCAAATAGCTTACAAAGAACAGCTAAATTTCCACTGATTGATACCAGCCTGAGGTGTAACTCTTTTTATGGCATCAAATGGGTTGCACTGTCTGTGTAAATCCCTTGGGGGCTCAGGTTTTGGGGGATGAAAGACGTTGTGAGATGTAAGATACCACCATTAGCAGCTGCCATTCTTGTCTATCTAACAGATGGCAGTAAATAATGGCAGACTCATCTCTTTCAGCAACAGTGAGATAAAACACTGAAAAAATCTGTCTCTCCCCTTCAGGGCAGCCAGCCCTCCTGCGCTCAAGCAGAGCAATCTCCTCCAATCCCCGGCTACAGCTGCACCGCAGGGTACACACCCCAGACCAAGGCTGCTGGCTGCATCCCAGTGAGTGCTGGTTTTACCCTTCTACTCTCAAACTGGTCGGTTCTGTCTTCGTCCACAGCTGAGCTCTACAAAAAACCTGCGGACCTCCCTAAATCTCCAGAGGCCAGGCTGCTGCTCACAGACGTTTCCCCCCGGTGCTGTACATAACCCCCCTCTGCAGCCTGGGGGCTGTTAGATCTCACACCCCTGTGCCTTCAGTTATTTTTTTTCTTTTCCCCATGACTCTAAATCCAACTCGACATTTGGAGCATCCACTTCTCTTTCAGCCTCATCTGTGTGAAGCTCTGAGACTGTCCAAACCACTTCCACTTCCATCACATCTCACCTTGAAACCTCCTTTTCCCTCCCCTACTTAGCAGGAGCATCCTGGGAATTCTCAGAGACTGCAGACAAAAGATACCCTGGAAAAATACGTGAGTCGACTGTACGAGCCTACAACGCTCTTCCAGCATGCAAATCCCACCATGTCTAAAAGAGTACAGTTCCTCTGCCATGCACATCAGTGACATGTAATACATCTTCTTCAACAAGTACACATCCAGCATGGATACACCAAGCAGCATCACAGAAATAATTCCTTCCTACTGACACACGTGCAAGCAAAGAGCTTGTTTCTGTGGCTGTGCTGAGCAGTGTTACTCCTTACAGAAGCCACACTTCCACCAGCACCTTGCGCTTCCTTCCCTGGTGCTACCAGCTCAAGTGACTGTCCAGGAGGGAGCAGATTAGACCGATAAAAGCAAATGTTACTCGTCTCACAGCTTCCCAGCCTCTGCACCTCGCCCGTGGAAGGAGAGTACTAATCAGCCTCGTTCCTACTTGGAGAAAAAAACCACCTAATCTGTTCCCTGAATTCCCATAATGCACATTTAAAGTGGTATTTGTTTAGGAGGGATGCGTGTACGGCGCGTCCTCCAGCACCACGCAAAGCCATCCTGCCACCCACGCCTTCCAAATGCTGAAAGCAATTACTTTCCTCCCCTGCTCTCAGCACTAGCACAGGATGCGCCGGGTCTCCACAGGTCACACACAGAAACTCGTTTTTACTGTCTGGGTTTTATTCTGTAAGTACTTCAAGGGAAGCAGGAGCTTCCAGTGCAACACTAGGAAAATCTTCCAAAGAGCTTCTTGAACTGGCCTTGACTGCACAGCAATCGAAGCTGTTTCCTGATCTGAGTCCTTACCGCCTGCTTGAGATTTGGCTGCTGTGAGGCTTGTTTACCCAAAGCTGGGGAGGTTAAACCACATTTTAGGGAGATGGGGTAGGATGGCATTGAGCCAGAGGTGACCCATGGGATCTCATGCAGACAGGGAAATGCAATCCGGAGAGATGAAGCAATCTCATGGTCAAGCAAGACCTTTGTGGCTTCAAAAGAAGCAGTGACCATCTGCGCTGACCACACTTCTGAACTCGAAAGGCAGCAAATGGCTATGAGGTGTGCCAGCCACGCAGGGCATGGAAAAGTATGAGAGACCAGAGCAGCACTCAGCTGAAGAACGTGTGGGCATTCCTGGCAAAAACCACTCTGTGATGGATTCCTCAGCTGCAGGAATTACAGCCCAGGCAGAAAGAGGAAAAGCAAACGGTGAAACCACAGTGCAGCAAAACGCAGCTTGGTGTCACTCACGCCAGCCACATCCCAAATGGCTTTGGTAAGGATAATAACATGGTCCCCCAGACAGCAGAAGAGGCCGTTGCAAAGGGCAGAAGCTAGGGTTGCAGCGAGGACAAGGAGGGAGGAAGGAGAGTGGAGCGAGCAGAGAGGAGGCATCAACAGGGAGACCCAGTGAAAGCATCTTTTTCTGGCAAAACTCTGGGCTGATAGTTCTGCCACCTTATTAACTGCTTGAGATAAACAGCGCGCTTTGATTCCAAAGGACCCCAGAGCACCACCTTGGGTCGTTCCCCACCCTTTCCATGGAGTGCAGGGAGAAGGGAGGCTTCTGGCAGTTACCAAACACAGGTCCAAGCCCTGCAGTCTCAGAGGCACCAGCACTTCTAGGAGATGCTCCATCTGCAAGTCCCAGACAAATGCCCTTTCCCTCGGCGGGGGTGGAGGGTGGGTTGGGCCCATGTAAGGAAGAATTTCCAATTTAAAAACAAACAGAGGCAGTTCCTATTATTGTTAGTGGAATGTCAGCATCTCTGGTCCCAAGCACCACTGTCAACAAACAGGCTCACAAATGCTCCTTCAGCATCAGCCAAAATAAAATCCATGAAGGCATCTATAACTCAGCATTCACTACACACATAACAAGCTCCCCTTTTTCTTTTTAAATCCAGTCTTGTCCACGTAATTTTAACATAAAGGAACCGGTTGTGGGCTGTGTTATCAAATGAGTCATCATTTTATGTGACAGTGTAATACGATTTAGAGAATTCTTGGCACACCAGTATGGATTATGCATTATAATCTCTTAATTTGGACTGTTAGTGCTGTGCAGCAGTGACTGGAAGGAGCAGGTTATCTGAATTACAGTCCCAGCTCTGCTCCTGCTTTGCTGTGTGACCTTCGCAAATTAGTTACCCTCTTTCTGCCTTACTTTCTTCATCTGCAGGGCAGAAACATGACTGTGTTTTACAGCAGGGTTAGTTAATGTTCACACAGGAGATCTGAAGCACATTACGTAAGTGCAAATTATTATTTTAATAAGGGAAGAAAAGCAGGACTTTGTTTCAGATGCCACAGGCTGATATTGGGAGGTACTAGACAGGAGACCAGGACATGCTCGCTGCTTGCTGTATACCACTCACAAGATAATAGGAGATAATGAATGGTTTTCAGAAACACAAGGCATAGGAAGTGCTAACAGGAAACCGAGAGATTTGCAAACGGGGACTCTTGAGAAAATGAGCGTAGTTTCTGATAAATATTGATATGCAGAAGATAAATAAGAACCCTTGAGGAAACCCCCCTCCTATCCCCCAAATACTGCATGGCAACGTAGTCAACAAATGACTTTGGGTCAACAACCCTGGAACTGGGATCATCAACTATTGTGTGCTGATTGGGGAGCCCAGACAGGGGCAGGAGTGGTGTGGCAGGTAGGGCGATGAGCAATTGGGGTGATGAGCGGCCACCCTGGAGGAAATGAAGTGTGTGTGAATCAGGAGCTGTGGTCACGCATCCACTTCAGGCTGGACTCAAAGTACCAGAGTCCGTTTACCCAGTCCCACTCATCAGAGCAGAAGAGTTTGGGATCAGAGTGTGCTCGGGAGATCCAAACAAACAATCCCAGAGCCTAACATCTGCAACTGTTACTTCTGACCCCCCCTAAGCTTTCCATTCCCTCTGCTTTTGGTAAATATAAACTGGCCCATATTTAGCAAAGGGTCACTAGACAGGGAGGAGACCGGGCACCCATTTTCAAAGCTATTATCCCTTTCCCTTCAGCTCGCTGCCTTCTGAGTCCATGAAGCCTGCCTTTGTCTGCACTGCTCATGCAGTCCCTGGTCTGGTGTTAGCAGGGGCCAGTATTTCTGCAGGCAAGGAGGATGCGTTTTATGAGACACAAATACCACATGAAGAATTTTGGGAGACTGAGAAATCCTCCTGAAGAGAGGAAAAGAAACCCATCCAGAAGGAATGGAAAAACCCCCAGAATCGACATTTGACGGCAGGAGGGTTTCTTCTGAGCTCTTTGAAAAGCAGCATGATGCTGCCAAGGCGAGTCTGTCAGAACTGGGACGCAGCTGGGGTAGGTAACTGGCCTTTCCCAGAGCAGCTTCTGCCTGGTAAAGGCAGAGAGAGGCCTCTGTGACAGGCAGAGCAGGCAGGGAGCAATGGGTGGCCGCTGGGAGCTCTTTGGGGAAGGGATGACAAGTGAGAGACACAAACAGCAGAGGCGTGCCCGTGCTTCGAGATCTCTCACCTGTTACTCATTTCCCCAGACAGGGCAATGACTGAGAGACACTTTTAAATGCAGTAGCTGAGACTGGTTTACCTTTTAGGAGCTCACAAACCAAAACAAAACAATAACCAGGTATATGAACCCTAACACCTTCTCATGACAAGACCATTTTCTTAAGTCTATTTGAGAGTTTTTCTTTTGAAATTAAATAAGAGGGGGAAAGGCAGAGGGATACTGGGTGGCACAGAAAACTATCAAGGAAAAAAGATCTCATTTCATGCTCTACCTTCCCCATCTTTTCACGCATATTGTAGCAGAAGGGAGTTGACCCTTGATGGCTTGTGGTTAATTTATAAATGGAAAGCTCTATGCCCAGGGGATGCTTGCACTGCCATGCCAGCTATCCAGACACAAAGCTGCAGCCTGCTGGGCTGCAGGAGGGCTCTGCAAGGGCCAAAGGCAGAGCACAGTCCACCAAAACCCCACACCTCTGCTCAGCCAGAGCCACCGTGCCAGCGGCCTTCCACCAGTAACATCATCATGGAAGCAAAACGCATCCAGGGACCCGTGAGGCAGATGGAGTAGCCATGTAGAAATGAGCAGAGCCTTTTGCTCTGCACACCTCTTGTGTTTGATTCAGCGCTGCCAGCGCAGGCAAGATGAATCAAAGCTCTTAAGCCAGATGTGCCTCTCTGAGGGCTCAGCTGCATCGCTCCTGGTTGTAGTGAGATCAGTGCCTGCCTTGCCACTGCAGCTCTGTGCCATGCTGCCCGCTTCCCCCACTGCCTGGGCACTGTGCTCAGCAAAGGAGCCCACATTCCACTGCCCATGCCTGTTTGACACGGAGCTGCCGGGGAGATGGACTCACCATGACTGGGACTGCAGAGCTGCCCATGGGGATTTCTGGAGAGAACCCAAACCAGCACGAGAGTGGGGTCAGGATGCCCCACAGCCACAGCACTGCTCTTGGCCTGGGGTTCACATTCACTCACACTAGGGATTGCTGTGTGGGCTTTCCTAGAAGAAAGGACCCCCAGGCACAGCCTCAGTAAGCAGAAAACATGTCTTTGGCTGAGGGATTCAGGTTTGCTCCTCCTGTGGGCTCCTCCTCTAGCTCACTCCAAGGAGGGGTCAAGCAGAGCATCATTTGTGCTGGTACCCTGGTGCTACAGTAAGGCCTCTAGCTCAGGCAGTGTGAGGGTCTCTGAGGGACAAACGTCATAGCTCCCCAGAGCAGCTGGCTACTGACCACTCCCTCCTCAGGCTTCAGCCTCCCCTCCCTGCTCAGACCATCTCCCAGAGCACCCCTGGTCACAGCACAGGTACTCCCTGTGCTTCTGCAGTGCCTGTTTTGGCTTTAGGGTCAGTGCTAATTCCTTGGAAGGTCTCCTACCATCAACACTCCTCCTCCAAAACTCACCAGTGCCAAAGTGGGGGAAAGCCCTTCAGAGAGTCCAGCCAAATCAGCACAAACACAGCACAGCATCTCTGAGCAGAAGGCCAGGAAGAAGCAGCAGCGAGCATGGTGGGACAAGGACTGGGATGGACATCAGTAGCTTACAGTGGCATTGCCACCAAGCACCCCCAGGTTTCAAACCAGATCCTGTGCATTGGTCATATATAAGACCCCCTTGGTATAGAGGAGAATGCAATGAGACAAGCTCCCCAGACTTTCTTGTAACTGTGAAGACATCAGAACAGTGTGGAAGTTGTTATTCCCTTTGTGAGCTCTAGCTCTAGTACTCACAATAACTGTTATCTCCTGTTTTCTACAGATTGTCCTTCCGGAGCTGGGGCATCAAATCCTGACCCCACATGCAAAACACTGCTGCCTTTATCCCCAACCCCGAGAACATGAAATCAAATGGCAAAGAATCCAATCTCAGCTGTCCTCTTTGGGGCAGAACAAGATGTGATTTATAGATTTATATACACACATGCCCATCTATTCATCCTCTTAGCAAACAGTTCATGAAGTGTGCCTTAAGCCTTTCTGAATTGGGCGATTCTCTGCTTAGACAATCAATCCCTAACTGAGAGTCTGCAGGGAAAGACATCATGTTGCAGGAATGCTGCAGAAGCTGTTGCATATACTGCTCCCTTTGTTGAGAATAGCATCTTTGCCTTGGATAAATTTTTTTTCCCTTCTTAGCCATTTAATTTCATGAAATGGGGCCCAGTTCCAGCAGGCAAGAAGAACATAGCTAGATTTTGCTTCTCCTTTCCTGAAAGGCTGAGAATCCAGATTTAAAAAATGTGCTTAAGTGGGCGTTTGGTGGGACGAATTCTCTCCCAGAGTTCGGCATTTTTTGAGATGGAGAGAGAAAGCAATCATTACGTTGCATATGGTGCCTGGTTTTTCTTTTGCAGCAGGTAGACTAGAGAGTTGCCACTTACCCTGACATGTAAAAAATCATCATAGTTGTTATAATTAAAAAAAAAAATCTTCAAGAGGCTTCAGGTTAGACTTTTTGTCAAAAAAGCTCAGTGTATAAATTTTTAGAAACTTGTGCAGTGCTTGTATGTAATGAAAAGCACATTTTACCTTGACAGCAACCTAAAGGGCAGGTAGCTCTCTGGGGCATCACCCATCTTATTCTCTGCTGTCCAGCACCAAGCACAACAGGAATTCCCAATACATGGCTGGGGCTATTACACACTCATGTATAACCACAGTAACAAAACCAACCCTTCTGAGAAATATCTGATTCATCTTCCATAAGGACTTTAAACCAGGTGTAACTCCCTTGGACATAACACGGGTGGCAGCAAGATCAAAGTTTCTACACACGCTCAAGTGTGAGGATATCATTCAACGTTACTATCCTGGCAGAAAGGACAAATGGACTAGTTTCAGTCCTTCCCTGTGGTGCTACCCATGGCAGTGATGGACCCAGCAATTCCTTTGCACCGCCATTTTGGAGAAACAGTGTTGGAGCGTGGGTGGAGAGACCATAGAAACCAAGAGTGATTGCACAAGTGTGATCTTAAACCACCACTTAACGATGTGCATGAAGACCTGGCTGATGCACCTCAGCCCCTGGGCACCTGCACTCTCAGTTTGCAGGAACACACAGGCGGAGATCTCCACGTACCACAGGGAGAGAGTTAAGAGACCATGTAAGGAAGGAACAGGCTAAAAAATAAACCATATCTAATGAATGACGTTCCTGTTTCCATGCATTCTTATTAGCAAAATAAAAAGTGGAGAGAAAAATTGCCAAGACGTGTTACATCTGCAGAACTGTCTCCAAATAAAATGCGCATCCATGTTCTATAAAGCATCATTAATTCTTTAAATCTACTGATTTTCTTTTTTTAGCTTCCCATTTTAGAGACTTCTCAGAAGATACTGGCCTAAACCTGCTATCTCAGCTATCAAATAGAGAGGATATTTTATTAGAAAAGCAACCAAAACCCCACCCTGAACAAAAACCCATGAGAGAACACCGCCGTGAGACTCAACAACTCAGACTGAAGAGAACAGCCATGAAACATGGTTTTAAAGGGACTCCAGTAAATAGCTCCAGTTAATAAATCTTGCCTCAGTGCTGCACATGGTAGGAAAACTCTTCAGTTCATGGGGGAGCCCCTTTCCACCAGCCAGCTGCAGAAATCTGTCATTGTAACCAAAAACTCTGCATCACCCAACTTTCTGCTCTACCTCCACATGGGTCACAGCAGCTCCTGGCACAGGACACTGACCAACGCAGGCAGCAAGCACATCATCCCAGCTCAGCTCATAGCACAGACACCAGTCAAGGGCAGTGCCAGCCCTCCTGAAGATCAGGGATAGCTGTATGACAAGCTGGCAATTGTTTTTTTCCAAGAACTTGGTGAATGGATTTACGACTATTTACCTACACTTTAATTTTTAACAATTTCCAGTGATTAATCCCAAGCCTGAGACCAACTGTGAGAGCAGGGAAATTCCCCAGGGCCAGTTTCTGATGGCAGCGTGGGCTTCCACATCTGCACGGGTACGTCCAGGAAGGGACCTGCCTGTCAGTTCGGGTTCCCTGTGGGTGCCATTGGGAGGGCCATCTGCTCAGGCTGCGCTTCTCCCAGAGGGATACGTCCTGGCCAGCACTCAAGAGAGCAAACTTGCACCAAGTTAAGAGCCTACACACCTGTGTCTGGTCAGCTTTTCTCCTATCCACAAGGCTGAGGTCTGAATCTTGATGCATTTTCCTCTGTGCCCTGCAGCAAGGTACAGAATTTCTCTCTCCCTTTGAGAGGCACTTTGGGATAGGCAGCTGAAAGACAGCTACTACAGCACCACGTGGATTTGGGGATGTTTACAAAACTGCAGAAATCAGAGCTGTCTAATGGAGGGAGAACACTGAATTCATTACGCCCCCAGATTGGTTTTGGGCTCAAAGAAATTTTAGATGACAGGGATGTTACAAAACTTAGTATGGCATGAAAGCCTTTCTTTTGCAGTGCCAGAGACCAGCCTTTTGGCTTGACATTCAACCCTTCCCTTGGAAAAGACCAAACCCAGCCCAGGCTTTGAACAAGGACCACACTGGCAAGTCAGCCTTGTGAGGCACACCCCGAAGCCAGCATGGGGGGTGAAAGCTGAGGTATGGGCCTGGCTTTTCCAAAGCAGCCAGCATCGATGCTGTCTGAGCTGACATGCACTCCTGGCAGCTGACTTTCCCAAGAGACGGGCTCGGTAACGTCTGGAAAACAGAGCTTTCCAAAGCATCTCACACAGACTTATGAGGAAAACGAGGCCTCCCCAAGCAGCAATATCTACAAGACATCGTTGTAAGTTTGGTTTTATAGGTTTTCCTATTTCAGTGCCCAGGCAACACATCCAGAGCAGTGAGGTAAGCCACAGCTTCACAAGGAGGCTGGTAACATTGGCCCACACCTCTGCTTCCTGGGATGACCTATGAGGTGATTCTGGCACACCTCAGCTGTCTGCATGTGAGTCAGGATGGATCCAGGAAAGCTGCTGCTGCCCCTGTATGTGCTAAGGGATGGGGATGCACCTGCAAGTGAACTGAAGCACACACTGGCACAGGGCAGTGTGGGGCTGCCTGGACCATCTTGGCCAGTTCAAAGATCTCAGAGGTTGCCGTAGAAGCTCTGCAGCTATCAACTTCAGCAGCTTCTTGGAGGGAAGCTGTATTGATGGGCAAAGTATGGGAGAGTCTCCATACCTTTCAGCTAGCCCAGCTCTTTCACTCTTGGACCAGCTTCACACTAGCAAGAAGATATGTGGCTCCAAGTCCATAGGCTCTGGGAAATATCTTTCTTCATCATGGACCTATTCTAGCTCATCTCTCTGGTGGGATCCTTTGGCCTGGACTGGGTTTGCCCAGGGTAAAAACTGCACTGAATTTTGAGATTAAATCAACAGCAAATCTGTCATTGATTCCTGCGGCCATGAATTCACTCCATGTATTTTATAATCACATCTATGAACAGAAGGACCTGCGCTTGCAGCGCACTTTGTACTGAAGGGCTTTGTTTGAAGAGAATAGGAAGCAACAGCTATTATACCTCTGTGCAGTGAAAAGGGAGCAATGTCTCACAACACTTGTGATACCTTTTGGGTATCAAAGACAACAGTTTGCAAGACATCATCTCTGCTGCCTGGCAAGGACTGAGCCTGCTGCCTTCACTACGCTCTTGGCTTACACTCGCCCATCCATCACCTGCCTTTTTAACTGGCAATGATGAGGAAATTATGCATGCGAGCAGCCATGTGCACCACAGGGTGTAATTCCTAACGTCCCATAGCAAACATTTTTCCTGGTGCTAGCAGGTGTTTCAATCCTTCATCTGGACTTTTATGAACAGTGCTGCTGGGTATCTCCTTCCAGCTGCTCCACTATCTCGCTGTCAGCTGTGCACCAGCTGAAAAAAAAAATACAGGGAAGGTTCCTGGGGCATCTGGAGCAGCTCAGGGGCACTGCCATCACCCTGCTGCTTGTTCTTAAAAGCTGGTAGAGGAAGAAGTTGTGAGAGTGGCAACTAGAACAGCTGCTGGCTCCTCACGTTCCCTCAGACTCGGTGGGTTGTGTTGTGGTGCAGCAGCCAGCACAGCATGGAGCAACTCATCACAGCCAGGCCTGGGGAGCTTTAGGGAGGAGTGGAGGAGGACTAGATCAGGGGTCACATAGGTACTGTCAGCCCAACAAAGTTCATACTGGCCTAAGCTCTACCCAAATAGCAGGACAGTGGTGCCCTCTTCTTCGGGCTTCCAAGCAAAGCTGTCCACAGCAGGTAATGTCACACGCAAGGCCTGTCCCTGCCGCTCAGAGCAACAGCCATCACAAGTGCTCACACTGCACCTTCACAGGACACATTTTCGTTACACATTTTCTCCATGCATCCCAGTGCTCCATGAAGTACAAACCAGCCTCGGAGAACTCCAAGGAGGTGGCGGGTGTTGTATTCCATTTCTACACTGAGAAACCAAGGTGCTGAGACGTCATGGATCTGATCACAGCCTTCTGAAGTCACTGGAAAAGTCTCCAACTGCTTCAGTGGGAATGTGGATTGGGGAACCCAGCCTCCTCCAAATGGGAAAGCCCCTGGCACAGCTAAGCAAAGTTTGCTATTGCAGAACCAGGGAAAGGACACCCCAATGAGCAACTATCCCAGGGTATGAGAGGATTCCACATTAGGAAGGAAAAGGGCTGATGCTGGCGCCCCACAGCAGCACAGCTTCACACAACATGCTTTCTGCATCATGGCAGGACAGAGCTGGCCAAGTCCCCATCCGTTCACCATCTGCACCCACCCTGATAGAAGATATTTATGGGTTTTACCAGTGGACTTCAACCAACAGCATTTCCCCGCATATTTCTGGGCCACACACAGTCCCGCTCAGCCCGGCACTGCGGCCCTCTCCGAACCCTGTCCTGGAAAGGGCTCAGGGTTGCACTACATACAGAAAGGGCTCCGGGCTGCTTCACATCAGGCTCCAAAACGACTCTCATCTGAGCCATGTCAGTCCCAGAAGCCAGCTCTCCAAAACCCAAAAGGTCAGACCACATAGTGTGTTCAGCAGCACTCTGATCACCGCAGTCTGCAGTGGATGGTATTTCTGGGGCTGCAGCCATTTAAAGTCCTCAGCAATTAGGGAGACAAGGTCCTGAATCTCTCGCTGAAACAAGGCAAATCGCTGATTTACAAGAAATGGGATAAGGAAAAACAGGACATGGGTTTACTTTCCTTATTTCTTTTGCTGTAATTGTTCCAGATCTGTCCAAGGAAAGCATCCCTCAGGGCTTATCAGAGCCGCCACCGCAAAGGAGAACAAAGGAAACACCAATCATTTCCAGTAAATCAAAAAATGACAAGCTTTAACCTTCAGAAGAGAGCAGATTCCTGCAAAGGGTTTGGCTGCTCTGTCTTTGAGTTTCCTTTTCCCCAGTCCCGGTTTCCTAGCAAAAGTTTCCTCAAACAATAGAGATTGGCATCAGAAGAAGAAGAAGAAAAAAAAATTAAAACACCCCTCCTTTCACAAATAGGCTTAAAATGGAAAGCCAGGGCTCACTGGGGAGTCACTGGGGAGCAACTGGCTACTCTTCGCAGTGTGGCAGCACCGAGGACTTGCCTCGTGCCGCAGCTCTGTGGTGCAGGCGCTGTACCATCAGGGCAATAAGATGCTCCTTGGCTCCCTCTCCCACCCCTGCTACAAGTAGGAGAGATGTTATGGGACTGGTAAGTGGCTACTCATATCAGAGCTGTTGCAGAGAATGACTGACTGCCACAGAAACCACTATGAGGCTGGTGAGCTGCCACCAGAGCCCAGGAAGGGTGAAGGCAGCCCAGACACCACATACAGGTGCTCAAAGCAGGGCACAGCCCTCCTCATGTGCAGCAGCCAGGCACAAGCTCAGAGAGGATGGGGTTAGCCATGCACAGCCCTGGGAACGGGATCCAACCAAACCCTGCTCCTCTCTGGCACTACCTTCCTCTGCACTTTTGCCCAGCTCATGAGCTTTGGTAACCTCAGATGTAGTGCAGACTGAAAGAGGTCTCCAAGGACAAAACCAGCTATTCCGGTAATGAGGGACTGGCCCAGACACCACACTGACCCTCCTCTCCTTTCAAAAAATCCCCACAAGATGCAGAGTAGGACATGCTCCTTATCCAGCAGGAGTCAGTGGGACTCCAGTCCAACCCAATGATGCTCTGGTTTAAAAGACAGCATCACCTGAATCAGGAGGAACAAATAAACCACACACCTGCACACACACACTTGTGACCATCAGAAAGAAAGCCAACGAACAAACACATTTGGGTAAGGAACCAAGAGATTTCTTGAGAGCTGCAGATGTTAGATACAGCTGTATAATTGCTCAGGCTGCTGTAAATCTAAACTCAAGGGCCTCTTTTTCATGGCAGATGCTTTTCAAAACCCAACAGGGAACAAAGAAAGTCATTACCATTTTACCCACACATCTTTCCTCACCTAGGAAGAAAAGAAGTATCTCAAAACCTTCTTTTCTGGGGAACAAGACACCCCCATAGATTCACATCCATGGAGAGTGCAGGTGTGTGATGGGTTGGTGCTGTGGACTGGCTGCTGCAGATGACTATGTCTCCTGGCATGTTCAGCCTGGCCAAGCACACAGGGGCTGCAGCACAGCCCTCCTGCCCACAGCCTTCCAACCCTGCACAGTAAATCAGCTCAGGCCAACCAGCTCCGTCCAAGTGTCTGCCAGAAACAAGCTTAGTCCTGCAGGACATGCAGACATCCCCAGGAGCTGATGGAGAGTGTGTACAATGGCCCATAGCACTGATATCTGCATGCATTCACTGAGATCTGTGTTCACAGGTGCAGCAACTGCCTTTACCTGAAGCTACCAGAGCTCATCTGTTGTCCTCAGCTGGCACCATTGCTGGGACAAGCAGTGAGTCACCATGGCAGGAATGCGCTCTGAGCAGGCTTGTGCCATGCACATGGCTCTACCTTCCTCTTGTCCCACCTCAGACCCCACTGGTACCATCCTCCAATCTAACTGGGCAGTTGATGGTAGGAAAGGTTTGTTCTTGAGACTCACCGGGGAAAACCCGCCTTCGGAGACTGCAGCTGAAGCAGGAGCTATAAAAGGGTAAGTCACTGCTCCCAGGAATGTGCACCAACCTGAATAACAGGCTGTGCAGAAGACCTTTGCTGGAGCCAGGATTTGAGCAGCACTCAAGGTTTGGGCACTGCACAGGCAGAGACTCAGCACCACATAGGAATGACTGCTCCTGGCCAGTGGAAAAACCCGTGCGCCTAAGACAGGGGACAACTGCTCACTCTTAGCAAAAAGATAAAATCAAGTTGATTATAGCAAAGTGGAACTTCTGGTATTTTCCCAGTTACCAGAGATCTTCATCCAAGGGATTATTTAGCAGAGGAGGAGAGCGGGTTTGCTGAAGTGGAAGCAGGTCATTGAAAGGTAAGAGAAAATCATCAAAAGGAACACCCCAACCACAACTGCTCCTGCTGACTGAATTGCTATCAGGGTGAACAAGGCAAGGATATCAAGGCTTGTCTTCTCCAGTGAGGCCATGGCTGCATCCCAACAGTGGTCATGGGTTTCCCTGGGAGAATCCGATGGCACTAACATTGCCTTATAACTAATCACACTCCCCCTCCTTCAGCACGCCAGGCCATCGCTATTACAGTATCCTGAGCACTGATGAGGCTTCGTGCAGCCTGTTTTGCCAGTTCTGTGTTTGGCAAGTGACTCACGAGCACGCTATCAGCTTGCTGTATCGTGGCTGCTGCAGCCACCACGCCTGCCAAACATCAGAGAGAAAACCTTCCCTGCTGCTCTGGCACAGGCCCTTGCAATGGATGTGGAGAGGTTTTCTGAATGTTTTTTTCTTTAGGGAGAAAAAGATTACAGTTTTACAGCTGTGCCGTGCTTGCTGCAGCCATGGGCTGGATTGGGAGCCTGAGGACAAGGCACTGGCCAGGGTCATGCTCCTTTGGTTATGCAGGAACACCCCATGTTTCCAGGAGAACAGGATTCAAGGACAACTTATATCCAACCCAGCATCATGCTTTGAGGGATGGTTTCCAAAGATACCTGAGCTTCCAATTTCCCACCTGTGTTGACAGTTGACCGCGAGGGTTAAACTGCTAGAGGGTCATTTCCGTGCGGTGGAGATAGGCCAATATCAGAGTGATCCACCCCACCAAGAGGTCCCCATAGGTGGGGGACAGAGACCTTTTCATTAATGCCAGGTTTCTAGGTCTGACTGCTCCAGACAAAAGCTGTTCCCAGTATTACAGACACTATAGCAAGTTTCAGGTTATCTGCAGGAGGGTAGAAAAGACCAGGAAAGGAACTTGGACTTCCTTTGGTGAATGACCTGAATACAGCACCCATATCTCTGGAGTCTGCTCTGATAGCCTTCCAGATCTTGACCCCCTGAAACCCAGCTGCAGGAAGAAAATGTCATGCAAAGGAACAAAGCTCCCTTTGTTTTGTAGCTTTTCCCAGTACTAAATTCGAACTGCCCATCCTTCAAACTCCATCACCCCAAAACTCTACCACACACCCAGTGTCTGCTGCTCAGAGGTTGGATCCACGACACTTAACAACATCTCACTGGAATGACACTACTTAGACATCTCTACTCCCTGAGCAAAGCCTGCAACAGCAAGCTGCTAAATGTGTTCTGCACTTGCCTCCTTATTCAAAAGAAAGGTCCTCAGCAGAGCCTATGCCCGGGGTCAGTGTGGAATTAAACTGAAGTGAAATAAAATCTCAGGAATAACTCAGGCTTATATAGATCATCTGTTAAAGCACTGGACTAAAGAGGATAACTCCACACTTTGGGTTTTTTCTCAGGGATGATGCTGGAGTTAGCCACACTCCCCTAGCCCCGTTTCTGTGCTTTAGTGAGTTCTCACTGAGAAAACATTGACTTTTCCCTTGCCAAAAACTAATGAAAATTTGGTGAATTCTCTGTCAAAATGTTCAAGTACAAGAAAAAAAAAAATCCCACAAGAATAACAAGGGTTTTGTTCAAAAAACACAGAACCGTTGCAGAAAGGGAAGGCTTCAGCATTTCCTGTGCGCAGATACCAACTTCGCTGTTGTAAAATCAATTCTGCTTTGAACACAGTCAACTTGTTGATGTCTCAGTTGACTTAGAGCAGAGTTAATTATGCTAATGAGGCACCAGGGTACACAAGGAAGCCTTTTCGTCAGGTCTGTGCTGAAAAATCTGTGCAGCTTTGAGTTTTTGCACTTGAGCTTGCCCTGCCATTCCATCAGCTGTTCAATTAATTTGGATGACTTCAGAAAAAAACCACAAAGAGAGAGAACAACAACAAACCCCTTTGATTACAGAGCGTCCAGGTACGTGCATCGCTTGGCTAACACTCTTGTGAGCACCACCACTGACCCAAGGTCTCACAGGCTACAGCTCTTGTGAGCAGTCAGAGCCAGCCTAACCCAACAATGCTGGTGAAACGAATTCATTGTTCTTTTAATCTCCTTTCTTTCCCTCTAGGTTAGATGTAACCCAGGTCACTTATCTAATCAGTTTATGCATTTACAGACATGGGAGGAGCCAGTGGGAGGGCAGGATGATCAGTGAGATTAGTCTCCCCATGGAAGTGGTGGCTTTTGCCCCTTGAAGTGTAGGTAAAAGCCAGCCCTCCAGTGTTTTCTGTGGTGGCAGAGGCACCCAGAGCAAGTAGTGTGAGAGTGAAAAGCAACCACTTCCACCACATTACATCTTGTGTGGCTCACACCTGCACAGCTCTGGAGATGGTGAAAAGGAACAGCAATCTTTTAAAATGAACCAATTCTTTTTTCCTCCAAACAGGGCAGGTTCCCAGGTAGATCTGAAGTGATGTCCCTGAAGCAACTACACATTTTCTGTTGCCAAGTGACTCATTTCTCCTGTGTTTAGCTTAGAGGAGCCATTGCAGAGGCAACCTGCCTGTGTTTGAGCCATTACCCACGGCTTTGGTCCATGTCCTGGGCTCTTTGCCTCTGCCTATTTGCATCCGGGTGCAGAAGATGGGATGAGGCCACGAGGTGAGTCACTCCTCTAGCAGCCATTGTCTCATTCTTAATCTTTAAAAGGGCTGGTATAGAGAAAGGATCCCTATTAAGGAAATTACAATGGGGATAGACCAAAAAGACTCCTCTTAAAATTATAAACAAAAAAAATCCCAAACAAGCAGCTGTCATTTTATATAGATGGAGCACTGGGCTGTGGGCGTCTTTGAAATCCCACCCATAGAACTATTAGTTGTACAACATAATTTCTCCTATCCATATTATTCACATACTAATGTTGTTCCCTGTAATTTATCCTAGCCTGACTTTATGCTTCAAATATTCCTTTTTAATGATGCAAAGCTTTCAGCAGCTCCCAGGCCATGCAGTAAAAAGTGACTGAGCAGCAAGACCAGAAGCTGTGAGTAGCTCGATGCGTGAGGACAGGACACTTGTGTCCTTAATAGAGAGCAGACCCTTTGGGAGCACATGTTGGCTCCTTTGATGTGCCACGAGTATTTCAGATAGGGTTGCATCCAAGAAGAGAGGGCTAGGATAGCTGCCAGGTTTATGATTTCTAGGATGAGGGTGGTCTCCAAGAATAGTCCCCTTGTTTTCCAAAGACTGCCAGATGAAGTCATGGAATGGGAGAGGGAAGGGGAGAAACAAAACAACACAGAGAATGTTTGTATGTATTTAAAGTGCCCGAAAGATGTGCTCAAGACTCTGTTCATGACTCCAGGGGAGGGCAGAAAGTTTGACATCTGGTTATTTTGTGCCTCCCACACACTTTGGACTGAAAACTGCTGGGCATTAATGGGCTGAGAGTCACCACTTAGACATCAAAGGGGATGTCCTAATGGGGAAAGAGAAAGCTGCAGACTAACCAGTTCCCTTTCTCCCAGCCCAGGACTTTCCATTGCTTGCTCACCTTGCCACCCAGAAGGAAACCTAAGATGGATGGCATTTAACCTGCACAGATATTAATTAGGAACAATTGTCTTACATGCCCCTCATTTTTGATGCCTTTAATTAGGAGGTGGGGTCCTTAGCTCCACTTGTCACCTCCCAGGATAAGGAAAGGCTGGAGAGAGTTAAAACATCTCGCCTGGGAAAGGTTTCCCATTTTCCCTGTGCCATACTTACTGTGTGTGGCCGATTACTCTATGGCCAACATGCAAAGTACAGATCTGCATCACCATGCCTGACAATTATGGTGTGTACATTGGTGTGCCTACGCACGTGCTTTGGCCTGCATACCAGGCCTGGGTTAACTTTGCTCCAGTTTGCCCCTTTCGGGACAATGATGTGACTGGTATGCAAGGACTGGAGACAAACAGCAGCACTGGTATGTGCCATCATCCAGCTCCCGCTTCCCTCTCCAGCTCTCTGCTCACAACCCTGTGTCTGGGCTCCTGGGCGCAGGACACAAAGCATTCAGCAGTACAAGACTCACTCCTGCAGCCCTTGCTGCTTGTTCCCACCCTTGTGCCCTGCCAAAACATTGCCTATACCTCCTTCCCCACTTGTTTCAAGGAAACTGCCTTGGGAGTCGTGTTTACCAGAGAAAGAAGATTGTTCTAGCTCACAGAAAAGAAGCCTCTGCTCCAACTGACAGTTCAGGGTGCAGTCAAGTAAGGCTTGTCACAGGATGAGGAATAATATGGTGCTTCCAGCAAACAGTTTATGATATAAATCTATTGTTTCAAATAAAATCTGCAGGGCAGCTCATGGGAGCTAAGCAGGATTTGATCAGGGACCAAAGAAAATGCGCCTGATGCCAGAGAGACACTGTGCCCATGCTGTCTTAGCCTGGCATCACCAGCCCTTGAAATAAAATTCCCTAACCGGAGCACCTGCACAACAGTCCCTGGGCAGTTCAAGAAAGAGACATTTCCAACCCAAGACCTAAAGATAGAAAGGACACACTTGGAAAAAGGAGGCCTAAACATACCCTTCCATGGTAGGCAGGATGTGGACATAACCCACAATTGCCGCCCTAACCCAAGGCACCCGTGCAGCTCTCGCTCACAGGCCTGGGAGCAGCCACACGGTTCCTCCATGCTGCTTTCCCGTCCCGCCCCTGACTGCAGAATCAGGGTTCAGAAGGGGATTTATTGCTACATCCTGCAAACTCCAGTGTGGGGGTGAGGGCAGGAAAGTCTGTGTTCATGGTGCACACTCCCAGAGCTCTGTTACCTTTTGCAGGTAAGCTTAGAATTGTCCTTGCTATTAAACTTAACTCTGTGCACACTGTTGGCATTCAGTCAAGCTCAGCAACCACAACAGATCTTGATTTTATCATATGGAAGATTAAATGTGTGTAATTATCCTTTTCTTAACCAAATACTAAACTGAGCAGACTGGCTGCTCTCGTTCCGAGCACTAAGCGTGGCTGTAACCCTAATGTCCAAGATGTTTTGCCTATGTCCATACCTGCTTACAAAAACATCCCCACTGGCTGTGGAGTTTTAGTCTTCCCTCTCAAGAAGAGCCACTAACTTACTATAAAAATAATCCTGTACCTCACAATCTTCATTTCATGTTGCTTTTCCTGTTCACAAAGAAGCTTCTATCTGCCACTGCTAACAAATCCCAACACGCCCTCTCCAAGGCATATTAAAAGCTAATACAAATATCTTTGATTTTACCCTTTCCATACACTACTCAAGGCTTTTCATCACCCAAACAAAACTGTCTTCTGGATCCTCTTTGTCCTTTGGGAGATCTATCAGAACCAAGGACCAGCAGGGAAACAACACATCTGCAGAGCTGCGAGATGGGGAGAATACAGAGATCACTCAACTTCAGCCATAGGTGAGGGTCCGTTGGAAGCCATGGGCTCCACCAATGTTCACAACTCTTTGTATAGTAGCAAGAAGTGGCTGTGTGATACGGGAATGGTGTAACTATCTGGGTTTTCAACAGGAAATCTATTTTGGGACCTAGAAGGAAGAGGACTCCTTAACCTTCACTCTTGGAAAGAATTGTTGATGATCTCACTGCATGGCTATCAGCATCCTGGGCCAAATACTCCTTATGCTCTTGGACTTCTGATCAGCTAACAAAGCAGATGCATGAACTAATTAAAGAAGCAGAGCCTGTGTTTTCTGCTTCTTTCAGCTCTATATTCAGTAGCTGGTACATGACACCTCGTGAGCTGATGCTTGTCTGTCTGTGATCTAAGATGAAAGAAACATTCGCCAAATAATCCAGGGGGATGGGAGATGGAGCAGTCTTTGCTAGGGCTATTTCAACACACGGAGAAGCAAAATCAATTCCAGCATCCCAGATTTATGGGCCATAGTTCTTAAGAATGCTATTAGGAAAATACACTGATCTCTTCTGATGGGAAGTATTTCATACCTGAGATGACATCACCTGATATTTGTAATCCGATTTTGCAAGAGGACAGACTCTGTGACCAAATTCCATAGACCTTTTCAATCTTTAATTATGATAGCACATTTAACCCCATAACATATTTCATAGGAGGCAAGGGACTAAAAATTGTCTTGGCTTAACATGGAAAAAGAGCACCAGTGATTTCAGCACCACTAGCCTCCTGCTGTTTGACTTAGGCTCTCAAGAATTTTTATAAGGCACATGTGAGGAACATAATTAAAAATAAAGCAAACTAACCAGTAATTAGAAAAGAAACCTTCTCTCCCCCAAGTTATTTATTAACCAGTTAAGAATCTCTCAAGGCCTCCTTAACTATTAACAAACAGTTGTTGAGATCAGGATGGAATCCCAGGCTAAACTGTGCGATTTAATGATGTGAGTGTATGAAATTTATTGCTCTCCTTGTACAAACACTGAACTGCAGCTGCACACAACCACCTATTCCCCAAATCTCCCAAAGGAGCTCGGAGCTTGGGGCCCTGCTTTCTGCAAACACTGCTACAGGGACAATACCCAACACACCAAGGTGACGCAGGACTAAGACCACCATAGAAACCTAAGGCAGATAAACACCCAACAAGGATGCTATTCCCATAGACCCAGTATTGAGAACCATATTTAACTGAGAAAGTTGTGTGCTATTGCCCCTTTTAACACAGAAAATATACCACTTATCTAGCAGGGAGCCAACAGAAATGACACGCATGGCAGAACATGTGGGAGAAGAAAATAACAACCAGGAAACCAAACCTCTCAGCCTTAAATGATCTCAAATGCTTATAGGTTAGGGAAGAAAAATAACAAATACCAAGTGAGAGCAGTGACTCTTCACACCAGGTCTGCAGCCACCTTCTCCACACAGCGTGGCTCTCAAACCTGCTCGGGAGCAGCAAGTTTCCACACCTGCTTCAGAGGCTGGAAAAGAAGGATTGCCTGAAGCTGACCCTGAAGGTATCATGTCATGAGCAGTGTTGGATAAAATATAGCCTGTCTACAAGAAAAGCAAGCATGTGAGCTTGTATCACAGCTTCTAGAGAGGCAAGTGCTCCTGCTTGTCCCTGGCATCATGCTTCTGAATCTGGTGTCTAATTTCCTTTCACATTCTCTAGGCACCCCTCACACATCATGGCATCAGAGTCTTTAGGAAAAGCCCACTCCTGGGTACACCTTGGTAAATTTTCCTTGCAGCTACGATCTGAATGTTAAATCAAAGTCTGTCAGCAATAAGCAGGACACACCTGATCTGGTTCCACAACTGACCGTGTCTGAGACCACCCTACGGAAATGGTGCCTCCACAGACTGCTTCAGAGATGGTGGGGTTTAAACTCCCCTATGAAAGCTTGATGTTAATACATCTGAGGAACTGCCCTGCTGTGCTCTGGGGAACATCCCTGCGAGCAGCATCTGTGGAGATGGAAGAATCTGAGAACCTGACAATGCAACAATGGCCCAGTTTCATGTTGTGTACAAAAACTGCTTGCATGAGTGGAAAGAAAAAACTAAGTGCAATTTGTTTATCACCAGACATATGTCTCTTTAAAATAAAGAGACTCAGTTCAATACAAGGCTCCTTTGGGCAAGGACATGGCATTTAAGTTATGTCTGTGGGCACAAAGCGTATGTTTGATGTAGCATAAAAATAAAGATGTTCTTTTAACCATTATCTACAAAACGCAAAAGAATCAGCGTTGCTGGAAAGCTGTGTTTTGACATTTCCTTCCCCCTACCTCTCTCATGGGTATCCTTTGGGCTGGTCCCAAATTAAATCTGAAAAGCATTCGCTGCTTCTTCCCTTTTCAACCTCCTATTAACATGTGGAAGTTTCTTTCCTCCCTGTGGGCATAAACGATCTCTGACACGCACGCCCTCTTCAAAGCCTGCATTATGGCAGGGCTAGCTAGCATGCTGACTGCTGGAAATCTGGTTTACTTTCCTTTGTCCCTAGAAATTTCAAGCAATGCTATGTTTTTGGTCACTGAGAACACCCGTGGTAGAAAGCTGAATTTTCACACAGATCCAGCTGTATCTCAAAAGCAGTGACAACAATCTGGAAGAAAACTTTTGCTACAAGCATTGCTGGAAGGATCTCAGGCAAACTAGATCTTTCAACACAGTAAAACCAAGCCAACTCCTGGCTACAGGTGGGGAGCAGATAAGGAAAAAAGAAAAATACTGAGAGTAGAAAAAGCCTTTACATCATCATGATTCTTTTTAGTATGGCTATCTTCAGCTTCACCTCCATCTGGACATAATCAATTACATATACTTTCTGGATCCTTCAGCTGAAAAATGCCCACCCACACTCATCTTGAAGTGGGCTTTCCTCCCCACTGTCTAGAATGCACTGTTCAGAACAAGGAACAATTACTCTTTTCCCCATTGATTTAATCCCTTTCCATCTGAAAAATACCAGCCTGTGCAACTTTCCCTCTTTTTTTAGGGTCCACATGCCAGAACCTCCTTGCCTTGTTCCTCTCCTTTCCGAGAGCAGCAGTAATGACACCCTGGAAACATGACTTCTTAATTAGCAAGGCATGCTCTGCTCTCAGTCATTTTGGACTGCTGTGATGGTCAGGAGAGAGCACACCAGGTCAGGATGTTCTCCTTGTCTGTCCCAGTTGAGGATCCTATATAAACTACTGAAATCACCCAGTTATAGTTTTCCTGCATGTTGGATCATCCCCTGGAATAGAGAGTCAGTGACTGGTACTTAGTTGTTGTGGGTACATAAGGTGATACAAAATCCATCTGACGATTTCTGTTAGTTTGGTAGGCATATGCAATGTGTCAATGCAGAAGAAAGGAGGGGAGTTACTGACTAACAAAGCAGTCATTTTTACAGTCATTTCCTTAACAGTTGCTACATCTTCCACGTGCAGTTTCCTCCAGGCTCTTTATTACTCTGCTCTAAGTGATTGTTGCTCCCTGGTTGCTGCCATCTCTCACACAAATACCCACATGAGAACACTTTTCTACCTTAACATCTCTCTCCTTCATAAACACTTTCAAAACCTCAAATTTCTGTTTCATTTACATTTTGCTTATGAGTAGTCAGAGATATTTATCTTACACGCCAGCTTCTCAGCAGCCACAGTCATGCCTGGGGCAGCTGCTGGATTCTGCACTGGGGATTGTCCAGTGCCACTCGCTCTCCCACGTGGAGACCACCCACCCCTTACTACAGCAAAGCAGGTGGGCACAGGTGGAGCAGCATGGCCCCACAACAGCTACACTGGACAAGAAACAGCATCTGGGGTGTAACCGCTTGAGGTTTAGGAGCAGAGAACTGGGACCCAGTTTCTTCCCCCAGTGCTTCAGAAGAAAGTGCTAACCAACCCACCTTTGCCACACACTTAACTGTTCCATGTCCTCATCCCATCTCAGAGGCTCTCACCTCACTGTATAATTAGCTGATGGCCTCAAGCATCAGTTCTCAGGGAGGGATTTTAGCTAACACAACTGCAGCGCTGTTCTTGAGGCAAAATCAGATGTCAGCTATATCTGTGCAACCCTGGGGATAGCAGCAGTGCTGCGTGGCACAGTGCATGTTGGCACATGTGGATTTACAAAGCATAAAAACCTCATTTGTGGAATATATTTCAGAAGAGAGTTTCACTTTCCTTTTGCCTTTCTAATTTTCACCTCTTCGTTTCCTCAGGTCCATTCCTGTCCTCTGTAGGTGAGATGTACCAGTCCCTGGCACTCCAGACCATGTTCTCCAGGTGATATCAGCCATTCTTTTCTTGGCTGTCTCTTAGTTTAATTCTGGTTTTGCAGGATAATCACCAATGCCATTTCCCCAACTAAAAATGCAGTCTAATAATCATTGCCTTCCAGTGAGAAGTGCTGAATGATCCTGAACCAGTTATGGTTTGTCACAACATCACCTACACCTCATATGAAAATTCATCCTCAGTGAAATAAATTGTCCTATTGACTCCAGGGTGCCCAAACACACTATGTATCTGGGTACACCACTGGCTAGACTAGAAACACGGATGAAACAAGTTTGTTTGCCTTGTTAAAAACTTCATCTTCCTCTACATAAGGTCTCTGGGAGATGAGGGTGCTAATGGAACAAAGGAAGTCCAAAGTTTCAATATCCACAGTCTCAGAGTTCCTAAGGACAGAGTCTGAAACCAGGTGGAGCCCACATCCTGCTCCTATTCCACTGAGACTAACCCCAGGAGCTGTTCTGGTCGCTGGAATGCAGCACAAGAGAACAAGAACAAAACCAAAAACCAACCACATCACAAACAGAAGGAAAAATTAAAATCAGGACTGATGTCAGTGAATTTCCACTATTCTCTTGGGTGGCATTGGAAGTTAATTCATGGATGTGGGATTCAAGAATACCAGATCAACCACAGATTAAATCTGTGGGGTGAGATCGGAAGGGAAGGTCTAATTGACAAAGCTGGCTGCGCCCAGGATCTGACCTCCCATTTGGGTATCTCCTAGCTACACTGGATCTTTCCTTGGTTTGATAGCACAAAGAAAGCTCACAGCTGTTGTGACAGAGAAGGAAGAATCTGGAAAAGCAAGAAATGTTCCCTGCACACCCTCATCCAAGAGAACCTTGTGCTCATTAGGTCAGATTTTGCTGACCATTTCCAAAAGCATGGGGTTACCTGGGGGACACTAGGCAGAGATACTAATCCCCTTGCTGCCTTGGTCATGTCTGACACTGCTTATGAACCATGGGATTTTACAGGGCAATGAGAGCTAGTGCTAGATGATCTCAGACCACTCCTGAATTCTTCACTAAGGCAAATCTTTTAGCGATGTTACTGATATCCCTGACTCACCCCCTCCCAGACAGGACATCTGACTGGCTGTGCAGCCCCAGGAACAGCTCACCCTGCCTTTTCATGAGTCTGTCACTGTTTTGTAACGTATGGATCCTCATTCAATTCATGGGTCTCTATAATTGTGCAAGGATTGAAGAGATGGCTTTGTAGCAGTCAGCAAGGCTTGCTTGACACTGTGCATGTGCATCACACAGCCTGCAATATTAACAACCACCAAGCACATGGAGCAATGATGTTCAGATTACAAATGCCTGTACATCCAGTTGCAAGCTGTTACATGTGTTTATTGTCTATTATTTGGGAATGGGTCTCGATCTCAGTGATCCTGGAATTTTTATGTCCCTCTGCCTGGGAAACCATAAACTTCTGTCCCTGTGCATATCTTGCTGTATGCACCTCACAATGTTTACATGTTGTTGAGACCTTTCCCACATCATTACACTCCAACCTGCTCCATATTTGGTTCTGCTCAGCAACTTTCAAGGTGTTCAAACCAGATTTGGGTTTGTAACCACCAAGCAAGAAGCTGTGGTCAGGAAAACCACTTCAAATCACCTCAAAGTACTAATCCCATGGAAAGAAAACTACTCTCTCACAAAAGCAAACCAATAGCGATGGAACTGCCAAAGCCCATGAATACAATTAGCTTGCATTTAACATACACATGCACTTGCCAGACTCACACAGCCATGCAAAGCCTACATACCTTTCAGAGCCTCTGCTGAGGGTCTAAAAATCCAGACCTCAATTCAGAGAGCAGATTGTAGATTATTCTCTGTGTTATTTTTACTTGCTTTCTAGTAAAAGAGAATTTCATCCATCCAAAAAAAAAACCAAAAACCCATGTCTGCACATATTTATCCCTAATCCCCTGCCAGGACTTCAGAAAGCATTGCTGTGGAGACTGGCGAATGGTCACAAGCTCCAGCGTGGCACAAAGAAAAGGACTGAGGTTGTGCTGGCCACCGCTCTGGCTGCAGGGCTGCTGCAGGGTGCAAAGACCTGCCTGATGGGAAGGATGGTCTGGGCTGATAGGTAGCATTTGGGACTGAACATCAGGGGCAGCTACCCCTGAGACAGCTGGGCAGAAAGAGCTGCTCTCAGATGGCTCCATCAGAAGCCCAGGGCTCACAGTGGGATAAAACTTGCACAGCTACAGACCAGAGGTCTAAGCTAACATTGCTTGAAGTTAATGCCAGGCTTTACATTGGCTTCACTGTGCTTTGAATGAGAACAAAAGGCAGATCATCTCCTTCACTGCAGTGCTTTGAATTATCATAGTTTGTCTGAGGGGAAGAAGAAACCTGATTAAATTCCCTGTCAGGAAAGAGACCAAAGAAAAGACAGGCTCTGAAACCCTCTCAATCTTTTGGGTGAAGGTGCATGTCTTTACCTGTGTGATGGTGCTCAGATCTGGGAAAAGGAAAAGGAGGAAAAAAAAAAATTTAAAATGTTCTTTTAAACATTCATTTCAAATCAAGACCCATGATCTTGTTACCAAGGTATTTAGGATGTTAAAAAAGACAGACTTCTGTAGGTGGAAATGAGCAAAAAGATCAACAGAGACTCCAGTTCCATGTAGCTGTCTTCAGCAGAATATAGCATGAGAGGGGGGAAAAAAAATCCCCATGCAAGAAATACAGCAAGCTGGCTAGGGAAGAGAATGACCCTGACACCAGAAGATCATCTGCTCCTTAACAGTGGGCTGAAGGCTGTACAACTTCTTCTTAGGAAATGCTGTAGACTAGGAAGTATCTCAAATGACCTAAAAAGATATGTAAGTACATATGCATATAAAGAAATGTATATGTGTATAAATATACACACACACACACACACACAGAGACACCGAGAGAGGGGCTATATATAAGGACATATCCCTGCAGCCTTAAAGGCTTAGAGCCAATTCACTTCCTGCTGTGCTCAATCATCAAAGCTCCCCAGCACCCAGGACTCCAGACTTGCTAAAATTGGGTAGCTCCAGATCCACATTTTAACTAAACCCTATTTTCTGAAGAGGCAGAATGCATCTGGGATTTCAGCTGAAGAGCCGCCTCTTCTCTTGGCACACAGAAGTAGCTCATGGGAACCACAGGCTCCATCTTGGATGTTCTTAGATAAAGGATGCCCTCTACAAAATGGGAGCTTTTGCTTAAGTGAAACTCAATTTCACGTTAAAAGCAAAGGCAACTGTCTTCTACTCTGGCTCACAGGAGCAGCCTACAATCACCCTGCAAGTTAGCTGATGCAGCCCTGCCTCATGTGGTTTCAGATGTCCCCAGCTCAGATCATGGACATATTTCAGGACTGGGGCAGCTCAGCCACCAGGTTGCATCCTGATGTGTCTGCAAAAGGCCAAAACATTAATAGGTCACAACACACCCAGTCACAGACTACTGCAGTTTTATTGGTCATTGCAAACCCCAGCTCCTTGAAGTCCAAACTTGTGATGAAGCCAAAACTGTGCTGTTCACAAGCCGTATCAATCGTGATGGATGGTACCAGGTCTGAACAAGGGCTATTGATGACATTTAGTTCACTGATACTAGATTTAGTGAGACAACAGTGCTGTTCTGCAACCTTTTCAGGGTGCTACTGTCAACATCAAGGGTAGACAGACAGGTAGAGAAAGGAACCTTGCAACCATCTGAGCCATTCCTTTTTCAGTTCTGCTCTTCAGAAATGCTGGTCCCTTTTCCTACAACACAACCCTATCTCACCCAACTCTGTCCCACCACACGCAGAGGGGTCTTTCTCCCATGCCCATCTTAAGCTTCATGCATGGCCTTTCTTTCTCTGTGTTTATCACTGTGGTGTGACTACTCCAGACACACATGGATCCTATTGCCCATGAGCCGCTGTGATTCCTCACTCTGAGAGCAGAAATTGTGCAGTGAGGGGAATCCCTCCAAGCAAGCCAGACAAAATCCCCCTGAGTCTCTTCCTCAGCAAAACCAGGCAGGTGGATCCCCATGTCTCTCTCCACTGCATGGCAGTACCTTTGCAAGCACACAGCCCTGCTGCTGCTCTCTGCAGAGCATGAAACCTGTTTTTTCAGCTCTGAGGGACATCCCTTCCTCTCCTCCTGAGAGGGATCACTACATAGAATGAAGATCAGGGAAGATACATGGGGGAGAAGACAGGCTTATTGTTTTTCAATCTACAAATTCTACAATCCTCAGGTCTAACAGGGAGGAAGGTCTCTTGTTCCCTTAATTTACAGCCTGACAATAATACTGACATGTTTCCCCCCTATATTAAGTGGTCATGTTATCTGGCACTAACGTGTGCTGTCAGGAGTAGCTCTGTGAGATGACAGAACAGTGAGTATATGTCTGTTCTCTGTTTGGGTTTGGTTTTTTTTTTCCTCTTCCCTCCTCCCCAAAACACTCACACAATTTTTTGCAAAATAATCTTATCTCCCTCCTGGGCAATGCTAACAGCTGTCATCCAGCATCATGTGCTTCTGCCTTCGCCGGATCGCTTACACACCCCACACCACTTTCCCCAGGTCTGCCACAGTTATTAAAGCCTTGTAACAAGCTGCTTTACATTTAATCCCATCTGTCATCAGATCCTGTTTAACCACCAAGACTTACCACTTTAATGCAATTACTTCCTAAGACATGACAGCTTCCCTCCATTGATCTCAAAGCGTTCTGCAAGAGAAGCTGACCATCCCCAAGCCCCTTTATGTGACAGGTGATGCCCAGTGAAATAGGGCAGTCCAAACAACCCGATGCCAGGGGACACAATGGCCTAGCCTTGACTTGTCACATCGAGCTGCCCACAGCATGTGGGAGCAGTACCTCTCTGTCTCCATCCAGCAGGATAGTAACATTTAACATCAGGAAACACCAGAGGTCCAAGTGTGATTGCATACACCAGCGAGAGGATGACACTCTGTTCCCATTGACACAGAAGTTCTCTTGGCTCACATACGCCTGGTCCTGTGAGAGGTGTCCCTGCCCATGGCAGGGGGGCTGGAACTTGATCTTTAAGGTCTCTTCCAACCCTAACCGTTCTGTGATCCTATGATAAGCACTCCCATATGGCTAGAGAGTCTACCCAAAGCCTGCAGTGGCTCAGCTCACCTGGTACCTCCATCCCTGGGCAGTACGTAGGGCAGGTTGCTGAAGAAGCTAATAGCACATTCATTTGTAAGAGAGAATTATAAATAAATAAATTTTTAAAACAGGGAAACTGCACTTGTTATTTTCATTAAATGTACTGGAGCTGCCTTATGTGCTAGATGTTCTTACCCTGATGATCTTAGCAGCTAATTAAAGAAGACTGATGAAGTATGATAGAAGCATGTGTTAGTACATCATCCAAACTACAAATGGAAAATTGAGGTAAGGAGAGCATGCGTATTTATTACCTACATTAAATACTGAGAGTGCATGAAGCTCTGTATGAAAGCCAGCCCCAGTCCTTCAGATCAAAACACTCCTTCCTCTCTTTGAAAGTCTGTGCTAGAATGACACATTAGCAATATCCTCCTTGCCAAACTAATTACCTGCCTCGTAATGCAGGCCAACAGATTGAGGAGTCCAGGATTACTGATGGATGAAACTGGTATCTGGTAAGTACTAAAACTGGGAAAGTTTTGCCAGAAATACAGTAGAAGTTGTCCCAACAGAAACACTGGCCTGGGGCCACTTTTGGAACTGAACTTGAATCAAGATTTCTGGAAGGGCTTATTTATACTTACATGAGATGATGACACCAAACACTGGGATACCATGAGAGAGCTGGTTCTCATGGACTTTTCCATCCTACATTTAGGACGTTTAGACTGTCCAATGGTCCAAAGTCCTTTGAAGGAAATCCAACTCTGTACCTTTTGGGTTTCCTCCAGCAATCAGCAGGAGAAACAAGGAGAGCTCGAGTTACAACTCCAGTTTGAAACACTGCATCCAGATGAAAATGTCACAGTTATGTGTTTAAAAGACTAAGTCAGAACCTGTGTATTGTAACTTCAGCCAAGGAAAGGATTTCAGATTCATACTCAGCTGTTCAGTCCCTACCCTACTCTTACATTTGTGTTTTAATTACTATGCATACTCAAAATGCTAGGCACATACGCATTAGATACTACTGCGATGAAATCCTTGGCATCCATACCACTGGCCATAAATCTTGTGAACAAATTCCTTGTGATTTAGCTCCTACTTCCAGTCAGACTGGAATTCCCACAGGACAGTGTCAGTCAGGAGCCTGACACCAGAAATTTCAGATGGTTATGAAAATCGAAACAACTTAAAGAAAAGCCATCCTAGGTTGTTGGGTTTTTTAAATTTTATTCAGGCTTCTCAAGAGATTCAGGTCAAGGCTGCTTTACAGATCTGGGCTGGTTCCTGCTTTTATCCTAATCCTCTTGCCCTAAGCATGGCAAAAGGGCTCGATCCTACTTTCACTGACTTCAAAATAAAGGAAGATCAAGTTCAATAGTCACATTAAAAACCACAAAACATGTTAGAACTTTGGATTCTGGTTCATCAAGCCACATCCTAAATGAGACTCCATCCAGCTTCAATGATGTTTGGACAAGCCAAATCACAGTTTGATATTTAACCAAACTATTTGATGGTTCAACAGCAAAGCTCCTCTGATTACAAGCAACACTGTGCTGCCAAGTTTTAAACAAAAGAGCACTGCATACAGCCCGTCTAACACAGAGATAGGATGGCATGCAACCTGTTCCTCACCACACAGCCTTTTGTACAGCAACATCAGGCTCATGGGTCATTCCCTCCGCAGGGAAAGATCCTTCTCCTCTACTGAAAGGTGGGGAATGAGATGGCACCGGGCCAGTAGAAAGATTTGGTTTGGGGCAGGTTCCACCAGCTTGATGCTGAAAGACAGACAGAAAGGCGACCAGCTGGCAAGCGTGCGTAGGTGGGGAGAATCATGTTGTCCACACTTGCCAAAGGGGCAGAGAATAACACGTGTTTCTGTGTCTCGGTGGAAGGGGAAGTTCCCAGAAGCTTGCCTCATCTCTCTATTCTTAACCCTTCTCTGGCACCCTTGCGAGCCTGGGTATTGGTCGTGGAGCTGCTCTGCAGAAAAACAGCTCAGAAAAGCCAGCCCTCCCCAACCTGGCAGCGAGCAGGACCTTTCTGTCTCTCCAGCACCGGAAGGGCGATAGCTGAAATGGATTTCCCAGTCTGATGCCATGTGGGTTGGCACCAAAAGCCTTGTTTACAGAGAAATGGGCTACAGCTGTAAACAAGTCACAAGTGCTTTCAGAGCAGGGTCCTCGCTTCGGCCAGAGCTGGGGGAAGTTGTCTCCCCTCCATCACCCAGCTAATGCTCCAGTCGCCAGTCCCTAACTCAGCAAGCTCCCTTGCACATTGCAAAGGCTCATATGGTGTTTCAGGGAATAATGGAAAGACTGGGATAAATATTTACAAAACCAGAGGAAGGTGCACTGGCTCCATGCTTTGTCTAATCCGGTGCAGCACTGTTAAAGGGAGGATGCTAAACTGTGCCCAGTGGTGTAAGAAAGCCTTTGTGTGAAGGTATATCCATCCCCTGGGTCACAGCTGCCATCTGTAGATGTCTAAAGGCCTGATTAAATGTGTTCACATCCGAAAAGTCATTCTGCCAGCATGGACACCATTCCTCATCATGCTTGCTCCTCTGTTCCCTGGGGCAGGGGCAGCTTTTATCACACAAACTTAGCTCCCACTCATCTGGCTCTGAGCAAAGGCAGGACCTGCTGGTCTCCAGAGGTCCCTGTCAACCTCAGCAACTCTCTGCTGCTATGAATCTCCTCCATGTTCTGAAGTGCATTGGTGCTACAGGTCTGAGGTAAGAAATCCTAAAACCCATTTAAAATTCCCAGGATAAGGAAGGCTTTCAAAGCAACAGGCTTGAGAGGGATTTAAAAGATTATATTTTTTTCAGGAAACAAAAATTCCTCTCTCTGCTTTCCTCTGCATCATTCCCAGGTCATCACTGTGAGACACCATAATGACAGAGAATTTGACCGTGAGGGCTGGCACCATCCAGTCTCTACTCCACGTCATGTTGAGGACAAACTGTATATCTGGAACAGAGACAAGAGATCATCCTGCTCTCCTAAATACCAAGCCATGGTGATCAATAAAGCTAAGAAAAAGCCCTGGCAGCACTGAGGGGAAAACGTCACCCTGCCTTGAAGGGTAATTTGTATAGGAGCCCAACTGGCCTTTTGGGGGCAGTGATTTTCAGTATCTGGGTTAATCCCAGCTTCTTTTTCAAACTGAATGGAAGTTTCCAGCATTTGTCATTCTGGCATGGAAAATGTAAACTGATCCCTTGGTTGGTTTCTTCTAAAAAGCTTGGAAGATTTCAGCTTCCTGCAACTTTGCTACCAAAGCTGGGAGGGACAGGAAGATGGGGATGGCAGATTGAGGCACCATTAAAAAGTTAACAAATATGAAAGCCCTTTTCATCTCTAGACCCAAAGGAAGCTTACAACAGATTGTCTTCCTCCACTACAGATGGAAAGCAAGGAAAACCTGGCAGTGCATCGAGGAGGGCCAAGCAAGGCACTAAAAGAGGAAGAAGGGGACCCATTCCTCCTGCTCCCTGCATGCACTGCCCAAAGCCTCACCAGACCCAAGGACCAGAAGGATGGCAACACACAACATAGCCATGGACTTGAAAAAGTATTGTCAGAGGGGACTGGAAGCACTGGAACATAAAAGTGGATAGATGAGAGAGGACAGGTTAAATAGCGATCTCTCTCCCTGTCCCCCAGCACAACAAAGCCAGCCAGGGGTACAGCATGTCTGTGCAGAGGGCAGGAGAGCTCTGGTGTGCCTGGGCTCGTGCTGCTTGGGGGTGAGCGTGGCTGAGCGGAAGAGAAAAACAAGGTACTGAGGAGGGTACAATTCTCTCCAGGTTCACACGTAGCAACAGTGCAGGTTTCTATAGCAACGCTAGAATTATTTTTAGCATTAGTCATATTTTAACAGTAGCAACCCAACATGGAGCTGGGGTGGAGGGCTGCATTTCACCCCCTCCACAGCTTTTTCCTTTCCTCCCGGTGATGCTGAAGCACACCCTGACAACTGCTTAAGTACACAAACACACCATGGAAAGGGGAGGGCCTCAGGCAGAAAAGCCCCTTTCCCTCCCCCCCATGATACCCCTGTGTTGATGTGCCTTCAGTGGGCACTCAAAGTCCTGGTAAACTGCAGTCCCCAGTGACAGTGGGGTCAGAGACCCAGCCCACAGAGGACATTTTCAGGGTGTTATCACACCTCCTTTCAGTCTAGATTAATTTCATAAGCATACAGGATAGAGGAGAGGAACCACTTGTTCTTTTGCCACAGCATGCCACGGCAGCAGCACAGAGGCTGTGCGACAGCTATCATAGATGGCCTGTGTTCAGAGGGGTGTTTCTCCAACACATTGGCTGCAGGCTTTGTGGCAGGAGGGGGTGAAGACAGCTCCAAGGAACAGGAAGCAGCATAGTGAGAGAAAAGGTACAGAGCATCTTCCCCAGCACCAGGGACGCAGGGAAGAAACACCCACATTGCTGAAGTGCCCAGGTATGAAACACTGGAGAGGGGGGACAATAGGATCAAGCACAACCTATTATCTTTGATACTGTGGATAGCCAGGAGACCAAACAGATACAGCCTTTTGGATCTATAAATGAGCACACAGACATCTTCCAGGATGCCGGTCCCCTTGGCATCAGGTGACGAATTCCTCAGGCAAGTTTGAAAATCCTTTTGTGTCATACCAAACCCCGTGCAGCACAAACGGCAGCCTTGCTTAACTGTTACAGGAGCCAGCAACAAACACAGCAGATCCATGACAGTCTTGGCCAAGCAAAAGTAGGAATAGAAATTATAATGTCTCCTAAGTATCTGTTATCCACCCACACACCCACAGACAGTTCCTGTTGCTACTCAGAGCAGCCCAAATCATTAGCAATAAAAATGTGCACGGTGATAATTAACAAATTTCCTTGCATGCAGTTTCTTTCATGCAAAGAAAAAAAAGCCATTGGTGTTCCACAATTCATAATGCCACTGAACTGCAAGCAGCTTTTCATGGGTTTTAGCCCCCCCCAGCCATGCATGCACACCCACAGGAAGCACGGTAAATGGCTCATGCATCCAGCTATGGGAATGGAGTAGGAGTAGTCATGCTGGGATATCACCAGTAACAATCCTCAAGCCTTAGTTTCCTGACCTGAGGAACCTTCCCACAGGGTGGCAATAAGAAGGGATGGAAGAAAAGGCAAATAGGCTGACACATTTATTTCATTCCTAACAGGGACCACAAGAATTAGCCCACATCATGATTCCCACCATGATGTTGGGACTCTGCTAACACAGTGGGTGTCTGTGCATGCCCCAAAAATATCTTAATCACTTCAAGACATCTGCTTGTCCCAGGGCCTCTAGTCAGGACCTGGCTGAGCTGCCTCGAGCAGCTGAAAGGACAGGGGCATAAGGGGCTGGCTGACATCTGCAGCACTGCCCTTCTTGAAGGTACAGTGTTGGCTGGACAGCATCTGCCTGCAGTCAGGCCAAAAGAGGAGAATGGCATCTTTCGCTCTCCAAGGGCCTTGACATACTTTATCACAAAAGTCTTTTATGACACAGTCACTTCCAAGAGAAGGCAAGCCTGGACTGCCCTCAAGATAGGGAGCAGATGAGATGATGCCCAGGCTGCCTCTTAGCAGTGTAATAGCATCCTTTATGGAAATGGCTACTAAAGCAATAGTGATGTAGGGTTCCATCCTCTCCTAGCTGTCTCCCTCCTCATATCGCCATCCTGTGACAACTTCTTCATGGTCCATGGATTCCTACCTACCCACAAAGTTAAAAAAAGATAAAATCACCTACTATACAGCACTGCACATACCCATCAGGATTCATCAAAGGGGATACTAACAGTGTTTAAGAATACACAAACTAAACTACATTTTAAACCATGATCAAGGGAAGTGGATTCTGATCACATAGAACCACATAGAAAGGAATCTCTGGTTGTCTCTGATCTCAAGAAGACTCACTTCCGCTTGCTCCTGAGCCCATACCAAATGAGGATCATGGTTGAGCCCTGCTCAGAACAGCAAGAAACAAGTGTTTGAAACAGCCACATCACCAGGAGGCAAGCTTTCCAACTTTATTTTCCTTGCTGAATACAATGTTTGCCACACCACCTACACCATTGCACTCAAATGGCAAATCTAGCTGGATGGGAATGCTACTTATGGTCCCCAACACCACTAAAGAACACGACTGTCCATGGCATCTTATCCAGAGGACCACAATGCCCAAAACAATTAGAGAAGTGGGTCCTTTTTTGCCCACTGGCTTATGCAATCTGCGTATCCCCCGCATATTCTGGAACAGGCAGCGAGTACAAATGCCCTTGGGGAAAGGCCAAGTTTGTGTTGTGAGTTAATTGCCCGTATTCACAGCATCCAAAAAAACACAGAAGCTCCTTAGAGACAAGCCTGCTGCCTTGTGAAATTACGGATGCTGCTTTACCACTTCAGTAAGTACTCGGTGTGTCGTCCCCCCCCCAGAAAAAGGGGAGGTTGATTAAAACAATTTGCTCTTCAGCCTTCGTCCATCTGCTAAAACACACTGATCTTTCCCCAAGAACGCTTCAGCACAAGCCAAGTCAACAGGAGCAGAGAAGATGGGAAAAGCTCGGATAATTGGGCTGTTACTGCCATAAGGGAACTGTATGAGCTGGGAGAGGAGGGGGGAAAAAAGTCCCGGTGGCTGCCTGCCAGGAGGGCTGTCATACCCACAGGTGAGCTAATATTAGACTCTGGGAATGAAGTCAGAAGAGGCAGTTTGGTCTGCTCCTACCCTGGCTTCCGCACAGCTCTCGGCACCGGCTCGCAGCACTCCAGCCCCGCGCGTCGCTCGGTGTTGGGAGCGTGTTATCCAGGAGCTATTTTCAGACTGTGACAATGAAAGGCAGAAAGACCCGCGATGCCCCGGCTGAGTGACAGCCAGCAGAGCTGCTGTTGTCACCGCTTGAAATCATCAGCACCTGCCACCTCTGGATTTGGCATCTCTCCCCCAGGCTCCCTACCGGGATGATGTCATCTGCTTTGCTGACTGTATTTCGACATCCACTTGACACAAAGTTATGTAAAACTCCATGAAAAAAAAAATTCCATAGGACTCAGAGAGTTTAAGGATGCCCCTGATCTGAAGATGGGGATCAGTACCTTTGAGCCCCTGCCTTTGGGTGTCATCCCTCATCATGGCTCTGGCTGCTGGTCCCCAATCTTAGAGTAGGAAGAGGCAAACCAGACCTCATGTGTTTGGCAAGCACTGTGAGGTCTTTGGTTGGAAACCACTGGAGAAGGACCAGGTCTCCCAGTATTTACCTGTGACCTTCCTTGATTTCCCCAGGTCACCAGGGCTGTGCATAAGGAGGGGAGGGGAAAGCATTTTCTCCCTGTTAGCCCAGGACAGAGAAGGGATTCTGGGGGAGGTGGCAGATGCACTGGGATGCAGTAATGGTACACCAGCACCTCACAGCTCTCCCTGCAGGTTTATGCTTGGGTCTAGTGTCATAGTGAGTTTGGGTTTCTATAGAATCATAGAATGGTTTCTACAGAATGATAGAATGGCTAAGGGACCCTAAAGATCATCAAGGTGATCATCTTAAGAGAGGTGCTCCAGCCCTCTAATCATCTTTGTGGCCTCCTCTAGATCCGTTCCAACAGTTCCACGTTCCAGTTCCAGAACTGGATGCAGTACTCAAGGTGGGGTCTGCACAAGAGTGGAGTAGAGGGGCAAAATCACCTCCCCTGACCTGCTGGCCAGGCTCCTTTTGATGCAGACCAGGATATGGTTGGCCTTCTGGGCTGCGAGCACACATTGTGGGCTCATGTTGAGCCTGGACAGCTTTACTGTTGTCATCCACCAGCACCCCTTTTTTCCATTGTTTTAAGTACTCAGAAATTTAAATGGTGGAGGCCATTTGAGAAGTATTAGCTTTTCAGGCTCAGACAAAGATTGGAGCTTTACAGGCATACTCTAGTGGCTGGTGCTTAAAGTAATTAGTTTGGGCTAACTTCAGAAAGATAGAGGTCTCTTTCAGCCTGGCAGCTGAGACAAAGATATGTCACTTAGTTGCCTGGGATTTCCAGATAAGAAGAAATCCCCCAGCTGAAGAGTGCTACAGTGCACTACCCACACAGTCTGATCAAAACCAATAGTTTGGTTTAGCAACCAGTGTGTCTGGTGTCCAGCTCTTACTACTGGAGTATTGCAGTGGCCAAGTTTCCCTGGTGCTGACTCTGGAACAAGATCAGGTGCTGGATTCTGGGACTGGCTCTGAGCTATAGAAATGACAAGAGAGAGACTTCTTGCAGCCAAAGCTGTCCAGGGGCAAATGCAGGAGAGTAGTACCAAATCTACTTCGTGGGGTTGGGAGCAATGGACTGCACCCGACTTTCAGTCTCTAAGACATTACTTTGGGGGGTTTGAAAGGTCCTTGCAAGGTTACAGCAGAGCTGGTAACTCAAGGAAAAGAAAATTCATCAGTCTGAGGCTGCAGGATGATTATTCCTATAAGAAGTATGGGGTTCTTGGAAAAAAGGACACAGTGCATGTTTGCCTTATGGAAAGGACCTTAAGTACCACAGTGACTAGCATTTCCTTTGTTTACTTTAGGACTCAGCAAGTATGTGAGCCAAGGAAATTAATTTTTATTATTCTTTATTCAGCCCTCAATTTTACACACAGCATAAGGGGCTCTCTCACGAGCCTGACAGAACAAGAGCTGTATTCTAAAAGGAAAATCTACCTCTTGCTCAAACCAGGACAGCCAAGGAAGGAGATCCCACAGGCTGCAAGGCATATGACTGCAATCCAGCAGCTTACCTCATAGGTACACAAATTCAGCATAAGCTTCCCAGTCTCCTGTCCTGCCCTAGAGAACAAAGGGGAATAAAAAACCCAACCAAGGAACAGCCTGCATCTCTGGAGAGCTCTGCTCTCCCGCGCTGCATTTCCATGGGGATGCTGTGCTGGGCTGATGAAGCTCAGCGTGCCTGGCCTGCCCTCCTTTACAGTACGTTTCACTCTTCCCCAAGGAAACATAGAATTTTTCTAATTAAGCATTAAAGTGATTCAATTATGAGGAATGCTCCCTTGTTGAGCTAAAATCCATCCCAGACAAGAGCACAGCAAGGCTTTGGACAATTCTGGAGAGGTTTTGCTGACTGGTGGGTCAAGAAATACGGCATCTCAGATATGGGATTTTTTTTCTCTTATGAAAAACACTGAATTGTGCTCCCTGCAAATGCAAAAACCAGCAGAGAAACAAGAGAAAACCATGTAGACAAAAATGATCCACAGGCAGGCCAGGCTTCTTGAGCTGCAGGAGAGAGGCCAAGGGAAAGCACACACCCAAGTATTTCGGGCTGCTGGAGCTGGTGGCAGGGCTGCTGCCCTGGCACCTTCCAATCTGGCATGGACCGCAGGAGGTTGAGTTCTGGGCAACTAGACAGGATTGCTTTTGCCAACGCAGTCTTCACAACCAATCTCAAAACCCTCGATGAAATTCACTAATTGGCACATCAAACCACTATGACTGACAGCTGTCAAGCCAACACAGCCCAGTGTCAGCTCTGCGAGGCAGCTGAAGTGAAAAACATTCCACATCCCATGAAAGGCACATAATTATTTTTGTCTTGAAAACAAACAGTCCCCCCCCTTCCTGCTGGGCTGCCGACTCCAACACATACCAGCTCTATGGTGGCTGCAGCCTTCAGTCCAGTCCCAGGAGGGGCTGCTGGTCCTGGATGGGCTCCAAAGCCCCTGGCCCTCCTGCCCCAGAGCATGGGGGGCTGTTTGCCCAGGGCCCTGACATGCTCAGGAGCCACTGCTGAAAGACACTGACTGGCTTCAAATGACATACTCCTGCAGGACAGAGCCACAAAGGCTGGCAAAGCCTCCAAGGATGGGAGCATCCTCTCCCCATCAGCCTCACCAGAGGCAAGGGAACACAGGGAGAAGTCTGTCCCTGCTGCTTCCTCCTGAGGAGAGCCCTGTGAGACCAGGGTGGGAGCAGAGGCTGCACTGACACCCCTGAGAATGCATTTTAATTTGTAACATCCAATATGGACTAGGCTTTAGGAGGAAAAAAGTAACAATGCACAGACACTGTCTAGACAAACATAGCCAGCTTCCAGGCCCCCCTTCCTTCCCTCCCATCTACTCCATTTGCCTTCACAACCTCCAGCTGGCCTGTCCAACATCCCCTCTTTGCTAGTGCTAATGATGTCCCCGTTTGTTTAACTGTTGAGGGAACTTCACAGAATCGTAGGGGTTGGAAGGGGGCGTCCAGAGATTGAGTCCAACTCCCCTGCCAAAGCAGGGTTGCTAGGACAGGTCACACAGGTTGGCGTCCAGATGGGTCTTGAATATCTCCAGAGAAGGAACCTCCACAACACCCCTGGGCAGCCTGTCCCAGGGCTCTGTCACACTCACCGTGAAAAATTCTTTCACATATTGGTGTGGAACTTCCTGTGCTCCAACTTGAGGCCATTGCCCCTTGTCCTGTCTCCACAGACCATTGAAAAGAGGCTGGCCATTTCCCTCTGTCTCCCACACTTGAGATATTTATAAACATTGATCAGGTCCCCTCTCAGTCTTCTTTTCTCAAGACTGAACAGTCCCAGCTCACTCAGACTTTCCTCATAGGGAAGATGCTCCAGGCCCCTAATCATCTTTGTAGCCCTCTGTCTTTTTTATACCAAGGAGCCCAGACTGGATGCAATACTCTAGGTGGGGCCTGACCAGGGCAGAGAACTTCCAAGCCAGCACAGCATACACTCGCAGGGAAAAGCTGCAGAGCTGTCAACCAGCAACACAACTGCAGCTCAGAGCGCCACATCTGATCTAGCTTCATACTGACTACAGAGGGTATTGGTAAGAGCAGAGCTGTGGCAGGTTGGAGCTCAGTCCAAAAAGTGGACCAGAAACTGTAAATATTCATGCTACAAGCAGCCTGCTGCTGGAATATTGCTGGTGGCACAGCAACATACCACAGCCTGGACAAAACCCGACCGTGTGAATCCTGCAAAAATGCACTTAACCAACTGAGCCACAGTCTTTTGAGAGCATCTTCCTAAAGGGGCTGAGGGAGCTGGGCTTGTTCAGCCTGGAGAAGAGAAGGCTGCGGGGGGACCTCATTGCAGCCTGCCAGTCCCTGAAGGGAGCGTATAAGCGGGAGGGGATTCAACTTTTTAAAAGGGTAGATAATGGCAGGACAAGGGGGATGGATTAAAACTAAAGGAAGGAAGGTTTAGACTAGATATTAGGGGGAAGTTTTTTACAGAAAGAGTGGTGAGGTGCTGGAACAGGCTGCCCAGAGAAGTAGTGGATGCCCCGTCCCTGGAAGTGTTCAAGGCCAGGTTGGATGGGGCCCTGGGCAACCTTGTGTAGATCCAGGCCTGGAGGTTGGTGGCCCTGCCTGTGGCAGGGGGGTTGGAGCTCTATGATCCATGGGGTCCCTTCCAACCCAGACCATTCTATGATTCCGTGTGTGAGAGCTGAGGGACACAAACAAACCTCTGCCAAGGGCAAGGTCCGAGACAAGGGAGAACTTGTCATTGCTCACACTGGGGTTGGACACAAAGCTACTTCCAAATGAGCACCCACCTGAAGGATGTCACCTCCTCTCTGCTGAGTGGCGATGGATGCTGAAGCAGCAAGAAGTTGCATTCGATGGGAGAGCTTTGTGTGAACCCTTTCTTGCTGTCAGCATCCAGTGATCAATGAATATAATGTGGACTTGCTTATCTGTATGTCAGCCAACAACCTGTCCTTGAGACAGCTTGGCCTTCTCCGCAGACATGGCTCAAACTAAAAGCTAGCACCACAACAAACGCCCTTCCCAAACTCTTACTTCACTGTTTCAGTGAAAGTCAATGAAAAGTCTTATTTTTCATTTTTCTGAACTATTTTGGGGAACTAGGTTTCTGTCCTGGGTGGTGGGCTGGCACAGAGTGTCCCACACTCCCACAGCCTTGAGGCACCAACTCTGATGGGAGCAGAGCAAGAGAGCTGTAAAACAAGTGTACAGCAGTAGGTGACCTTCCGTGACCCAGGTAATTTGTGCCCTACTTAACTTAATCCCTGGAAATCCTGGACCATAACCTCAGGACCTGCCTGCAGCACACTATGCTAAAATTAAACCAAACTTTTTCCAATGAGGTTTGCAGACCTCAGGCATGTATTTTTCCTCCTCAGAAGCTTCGCAATTTAACTGTTTCCAGCCCAGAAAGGTGAGCTGTGAATGGACCTGGCCAAGCATACAAGAACCATCTTTGCAGGAGAGCAGGGGCCTGTGGCAGCATCGATGTTACCTAGTTCAAGTCTAAGAGGTGAGGGTTTTGATTGTGCCACCTGCAAATGGAGATTATGATCTCCATCTTCACGAAGCATCTTGTGTACCTCAGATAAAAGCATGAGGAAGAGATTATTATTCTCATTACCATTGAAGAGTTGATGATGGAAGAGACTTGAGAACAGCCAGAGATCATTGCTAATCCATCATTTCGTCTCCTTCTCCTTGTGCCCATATGCACCTCTTGGCTTACTGCTCCCAGCCTGTGCCTCCGTGTTCCCTCAGCCAGGACAGAGACTGTTTTCCTGTCCAGCTGGAGAAAATCTGCTGACCAAGAAGCGTCTGTTCTCTTACCCCAACCAGGAAGCAGATGCCATGTTCTCAGGCAGGAAGATGCATCCTCAAAGGGATGAACCATATCAAATGAATAGTTAGACAAGGCACAGTTTGGCCCAGGTTCAGCTGACCTAAATTCTGCCTAATTTCCCGGCCTAGTGTGGCCCGTGGGAAGACCCACAGCTTTCAGCAGCATCTGCCAATGGCAAACATCAGACAAAGGTGGCAATTAGGGCGCCTGAATCTGGGACAGTGCTCTACAGTCCTGAGATCCCACCCTTCCTTGTGGCTCGTCTCTGCTGCTGGGATGGGAAGCCAGCAGCCATGCTGAGCACGCCTTCCTGAGCACTCGGACTGGCTATTATTTCTCTTGTAATACTGGACTGACAGCAAGAAATGGAGAGCTCCAAGAGCAACCTTTGTGGAGAGGAAAAAAAGAATGAAGAGGGAGCCCATCAGCCCCAGGAAAACATCACCAAAAGCTTGGTGAAAGAGAAGACAAAAGACAGAAATCTTGTTCATTCACACTGCATCAATAAACAATCTCCTGCCTTGGCATTCAATCCAGGCTGCAGTCCCAGCTGCAAAACTGCTCATGTCCATAGCTGCTGCAGTCATGCATGTGCATCAGAGCATGGGCAAACATGCAACAAAACCTGCCATGGGAAGATGTGATCCATTAGCCAGCACGATGTGTGCATCACTAACTCTGCCTGGGTACAGGCTTCATGGCTGCGCTTGTCTCCTCTCCCCACGTGTTGCAAAGCCAGGCCAGCAAGTCACAGGGTCCCTGAACGTCTGCTGGAAGTCAGGGGCTACAATTCACAAGCAAACTCTATTTCTCCATTCATTCCAAGCACCACACGCTACTTTTCCTGCCACTTTGCCACATTTCAATCATTTGCAGTAAAGCAAATCAATCATTTACATGACTTACTATTTGGTTCAACCTACACACAGCTAAAAAAGACGAGGGCTCTCCTTGAATGAGGACAGCGCGTTACTCCAATGAGGCTGACAAGAACAGGATCTCTTTGGCTCATCTCCTGCCACTCACTGACAGAGATTTAGAAAGGGCTGTTTGACAGTAATTTCCTCTTTACATTCTTATGCTGCCTGACAGTAAAACTACCAGTGCGGAAACAAAGCCGTTCAGAAAAAGACAATCAACCCTTTGAATCGGGTGCCTCTCGATTCACCATCTGAGATTTCTGAATCATTTTTGAGTAAAAGCAAGGAAGACCACAAGCTCCATGGCATGTTTGCAAAACAGGTCGTGCCTCCTGGGCATCCCCCCCGATCCTTCCCAGGGGTGCTGCAACATCTAAACATACTGCATGGCCACAATGTCCCTCCTTCTTGGAGAGTACTGGCAGTACTGGAAAGCCAAGTACGTGGTTGCACAGCTTGTTTTGGGGCATGCTCCACTTCTTGGGCCAGCTTCTCAGGGCACTGTCAGCCCAGGGCTCAGTTACATGTAGGAGCTGACGTCTAGAGCCCAACACGTATTCCACAGATGCATCTCCTTGCTAGAGTCTTTCTGGTGCTTATTATTCTCGAGATCTCACCTCTTGCAATCTTTCACTCGGGCACTAAGCCACTCTGCTGCTGAGCTGCCAGAGGATTTACTTGTATGTGTCTTCTCCTTGGAACAGCCCCAAAACCCATGTCAGTCATGATCTCATTCAAATTCCACATCAGGCAGCTTTCCTCACCTGCCTGGAAATATTATTTTAGCCTGCTGCCACAAAGAGACAGATTGGTATCAATTATAGATCAAGCTATTTAAAATACCCTGTTCTTCTTTTCTAATCTAACTGCAGGCCACACACACCTCATCAAGATGCCTGAACAGTTGGCACATACCAGGAGTATAAACCCCACATCCTCTACAGGTTGCACCCACAGAAAAATGAAGGGACCCATGTAAAACCTTAGCCTGCAAGTTGCAATTTTTCAACAAAGAGAAGAATTACAACTGAGGACAGAGATGGGCGAGATAAACAGAAAGAACATTAAAATCAAGGATTAGACTGGAGGGGAGGAAGCCTCACAAGAGGTCAGCTAGCTAACAGACACGCTGCCAGAGGAGTGCGTGCACTGTTTGAATGCAGATAAGATGAAGCATGAACAGGACTGCAGCAGCCAAACACAGATGAGAGGGAGGCAAGCAAGAAATCCCTTCCTAGTATGCAAGGAATAGTCATCATCTCAGTTCTGGCTGTGCCTGTATAGCCCAGCACGCACTCAATTACTTACCTACACTAATGAACACATGCTCCCCACTAAGGGGAGAGAGTCCTTCAACAAAGCCATCAGGACACAAGAGCTTTCACTGCATCTTTTCTGATGCACTTGGAGGTGAAAATCCCTCTCTCTGCCTACGCCCCACAAGCAGCTTTATCAGACACCTATCTATAGCCGCAGAGGTTGTCACATTAACCCTAGCCCTTTCAAAAACCAGCCCTCTGTATTTTCCCCTTAGAGACTTGTGTGCCTGCAAATCTGCGTGGCTGTGAGTTCACATCCCTGAAATACAAGCTGCAAAGGGCAGAGATGCTGTGTGCCTAATCACACCGCTGACACCACATTACCTGTGAAGTAATTGGCACGAGGGAGAAGCCAGGGACCTTGCCTTTTGGCTGTCCCATCTCATCTCACAATTGTCAGAAAATTTCTTGGTGATCCAAAAAGAATTGATCAACAACAGGAGACTCAGCAATGAGGAGGAGAAAGTACCCTTAATGCACAGACACACACACACGGAAGGAAAAAGGAGGAGAGCAGGGGATGCTTTCCTCACTAGCTTAACTTCAAGACAGACAGTCAGGCTGAAGCAATTTCATAGTCAATCTTTCTCTTTGCCCTTTTCAACGAAAATATTCCCGTTCGCTTCTGACATTCTCATCAGTGTGCACAGAATCAGGAGTACAACCGCAGCAGTTTGTCTTCCCTACTCAGGAAAAGCAAACAGGGAAGAAAAGCTTTAACACATGTGCACATTCTCAGGCTTCCTTTATACCCTGTGAAGAAGGGCACAAGGGTTAGTGCCTCCACTCTTGCCCCAGTCACCCTCAACGTGAAGCATGCAGCATGCTGTAGGGTTCAATCCCAACCTTTGCATTCGTTAGAGGAAAACCATTGATTTATGGGACTGTAGGATTGCTTCCAGGCCAAACACAACTAGAGCCTCAGCGCTGAAATGCCTCGTAAAGTGTTAGCCTGGCTTTCTTTTCTGCCGGCCTTCTGTTTATGCAGGCAGGAGGCACTTCCTCTGTGCTTTGCTGTGCTTGGCAGCATCTTGGGAATGCTAAGTCAAGCAGATTGCCTTTCAGGCATGGGAAGATCTCGGTTGAAACCATAAATAGACTGTGCGTCTTCATCCGCTGCTTACAGGGAGCTTATCATGGAGCACATAAACAGATGAGAGAAAGAGCAACACATCACCCACGCCCCACAGGAGCTCTTCTGCAGGACCTGCATGAGCCTGCGTGAAACCCGGACCGCCCGGCTGCTTCCACAGAGGGGAGCACACCACAGGTCGCAAGCCATGCAAACCACAGGCTGCAGGACCAGCAAGGAAGGACTGATCTCTCCAAGTCCAGCAAAAGCCCTAATATGTCCATTAGTACGTGATTTGCTTTGCAAAGGACAGTGCTGGTAGAACCCAGAGGGCTAACTGGGAAATGATAACATAAGAAATGTTATGTACTTGATACATCCATTTTCCTTGGCAGCATGGGAAGGCTGGAGACCTTAAATATCCAAGAGCATTTGTGCATGTACATCGTTTCTTAGAGGCATTTACTATCTTCAGATCCAGGCATGAAGGCAAGGCTATTTATTTTTGACTCTTCAAGTAACAAACTATTACCCATGTAACAGCTTGTCCTGACTTGCTGCATATACAGTACACAGGACGTGACCCATCTCCCATGTCACCTCAATCCCAGTTGAGCTGTTGGGACCCCACAGTTCATTGCAAGCCAACCATTTACCAACAGATAATCTCTCTGCTGCAATGACAGCTTCTAACCTTAAGAAATTATTAAGCACTCCAAAGAGGAGCTTCGTGCTGAGGGGCACCCAATGGTTTTCCTAAGAGCAAAGGTAAGGAGGAGGTGGGAGATGAACAGAAGAGATTGCACAGAGCACGTAGAGGTTGGCCACTGCAGCAGCACAGCCATGGCAGGGAGTCACTGGAGACAGCAAACTCCCTTCAAAGTTTTTTTTTAACCTTTCTGCTTCTTTCTCTGGTCTCATCTACCAGTTCCTTGCATCCAGGCCATGTTTCTCATCCCCTTGCCTGGCATTACAAGTTGCTTCTCCAACCTCTCCCAACTCTTCCCCCCAAACATCCCCTTCAGAAGACATTAGGAAAGCAAGAGGGGAAACAGAAAAAACAAGTCTAAACACAAAACAAGGCATTGCAATCTGACCTTGAGATCACTGACAGTTTGCCATTGGTCTTTCCAGCCTCCACCCTTTCAGCTGAACGCTTCCATCTCACCTGCACACCCTGGGGGAACTTCTTTTTTATTCTGCCCTTGACACATTCTTTGAGAAGTGATTAAAATTTGAAATGGGCAGGAACACAGACTTTTTTGAGCACACAGAAGTCCAACATCTCTTTCTCTCATACTCCATAGGTGACTTAATGAATGGTTGCATATGAAATGCCAGGAGCAAGATCTTGTACTGAGCAACTGGCTAACTCAGGGCATGGCAGCAGCTCTCACACACCATCTGGAGCAAATCATAACAGTTTGGAGCTGAAAAGTGCCAACTGGCACATGCTTAGACCCAGCCCTGAAAGCCACGAGTGCAGCACTGTCAGTCAAGACTGGGCAGCCAGGGGAACTCCCTTGGCTGGAGCTGGATGCTCTTGAAAAATGGATCTGCTGCAACAGGAAGCCAGTGGGACTGTCCACGTGCTCCACTCCAAACTCCAACAAGATCTGCTCAGCTCAAAGGTTCCAGCAAACACTGTCATTTCATCTCCTGTCAGGGAACCACCTCCTGTCTTTTGCTGAGCAGATGTTTGAAAGCAAGAGTCTTCTGTTTAAGGGGCAGGTGAAGGCAGTTCAGGTTGCCTCATGGAAGCTCACGTTACTGCCATAGGGGCATAGGCACAAGAAACTCTCACAAGTCCTTTGTTACTCAAAAGCAGTCCCAGGAGGACTGAATAGGGAGGGCTGAATGGGCAGAAGAAAGGGAGATGAGGACACACAGCACAGACTGCATGTGGTGGATAGGGAGCAGCCGAGGTCCAAGGGAGCTAAGGACAAGGGATAAGATAGCAGTTTGATCTGACCACAGATAGAGCCATGATCCTGCCCAGAGTACAAGGCTTCTGGTCAAGCTGTGGTTGGTCCTCACTCTGGACCTCATCCTCAGCTTCATCTGCTCTCTCCCCTATGCCAGTCTCCAGTTTTCTGTCTATTTGCAGCGCTCTGCCCTTCCTCTTACAGTGTGTCCAAGTGTCCTCACACACATGATAGGCACAGTGGAACACAGGGACCCACCGGTCCAGAGCAGCCCCAGGAAGCCCAGCTCCCACCTCTGCTCTCCAGCTGATGTCACACCCAGCACAACCCCACAAAGTCTGCTACAAGCCCAAGCATTTTATGGGCAGACCTGTGAGTTACAGCTTTGGGGCACTGACATACAGATGCATGTGCCCTGTGTGCTCCTTCATAGCCTCAGAGGTGATTCAGAGACATTCCAGTAACCATGGCATCTCAGAGGTGGCAGCACTACGAGCCTCTGCCCTGGGAAGTGACATTTGCATCCCTGCCTGATGCTGAAATCCCAGGGCTAGCACCACTGGGAATCTAGCAATAAACAAACTAGAATGCAAGGCTTTCTTGTGGCTGCAGCCAAGCATGAACTCCCCTGAAGGCATATGTGTGTTCTTTGTAGGGTGCTTGATGCCTATGGATTGTTTGTGGAAGGTCAACTATGTAACACAGCAATTACAGCAGCTGATGAGAGTTAATAAATGTTTTGCTGCTGTCAGCAAAGCCCCATCTAATAGATACAGCTCTGCTTTTTACTAATGAGCATCTTTCCCGACTCACACATGCCCAGTACTAGACCTCAGCAGGTCCATCAGCCTGTCCTAGCACCCACCTGCCCTGGGGACTCCCCACAAAGACCCTGCAAACCCTTCTCAATCCGGCCTTCTGTTACCTAGTTCAGCACTTTCTCTCCCCAAAGCAGCCTGGCTTACGTGCCACTGGAGTTTGTACAGCTTTTGCATGGTAAATCCATCATACGTGTCAATCTCTCCTGTAAAGCCCATCAGGGCAGCACTGTCCCACAGGGAGCAGTCCATCCCAACAGCCTTCCCCTTCCAAGCCTGGGAAGACCAACCCCCGGCACTGTTGATGTGCAGCCACACCACCACAGTGTTGTCCTCAGCCTGTCACTGTGACCACATCACTCCCCTCCTGCCATCTAGGCTGGCTCTGACATGAAGCATCAGCTATCTGTCTTCTCACTCCCATCCCCACAGCAGCTCTCCTCTCTCACCATTGCTTTTCCCCTGTTCCTTTTTCCTGGCACTTGGACAAAACACCTCGGTGTTGACTTGTAACATTTTTCTGGTTTATTCCTTCCTAGGAGGGACTGCCAGTCATGTCATGCTGACCCCCATTGCACAGCTATTTCTGTCAGGTAGAAGTATCCTTTTCAGGAAACAAATGCTATTTTCCCCCTGCGATCTCAAAATTGATGGGAGGCCAGGTTCTTCCTGGGGGATATCAACTTTACGAGTTACTTACACAACTTCCCTGGCATGTG
>VZTU01005878.1:109961-190495 GCA_013400835.1 Zapornia atra | reverse complement strand
AAAAAACCAAACCCAAAACTCAACCAGAAGAGAAAAATCCAATATTAAAGTAGCAAAAAAAATCCCCAGCCCACAGTAAAGCCACTCTTCCCACTGCTGGGCTGACCAACCCTGTTGTGTGTGCTACAAAGTGCAACCACACACCAGCAAGTGCAACATGGACCCGTTCCAGAACTCAACATGACAAATTATGTCCGTAACAAGGGGGCCAGAAGACAATAGTGAACAAGTCATGATGTGCCAGATCCTAACCAGCTTTAACAAGACAATAGAAAAAATCATACATAGAAATGCAGACTCGCTGGGCTGCTTTCCGTTTGTGAGAGTCACAGAATGTTAGGAGTTGGAAGGGACCTCGAAAGATCAGCTAGTCCAACCCCTCTGTCAGAGCAGGATCACCTGCTAAATCACACAGGAACACATCCAGTCAAGTTTGAATGTCTCCAGAGAAGACGACTCCACAACCTCCCTGGGCAGCCTGTCCCAGTGCTCTGTCACCCTCACAGTGAAAAAGTTCCTCCTTATATTCACACAGAACTTCCTCTGCTCCACCTTGTACCCGTTGCCCCTTGTCCTGTCGCTGCCATTCCTGAGAAGAGCCTGGCTCCATCCTCCTGACTCCCTTTACATATTTATAAACATTAATAAGGTCACCCCTCAGTCTCCTCCAAGCTAAACAGGCCCAGCTCCTTCAGCCTCTCCTGATAACAAAGGTGTTCCACTCCCTTAATAATCTTGGTGGCCCTGCACTGGAGTATCTCAAGGAGTTTTATGTCCTTCTTGAACTGAGGGGCACAGAACAGGACACAATATTCCAGGTGCGGTCTCACCAGGGCTCACCAGTCACAGGATTTTGAGTGAGTTGACCCAAAAGAGAGAGGACGTCTGGATCAAGAAGAAGCTTTAAAAGGATATGATAGAAGATAGCCCTGGTCTTCTGATACAGCTCCAGCCTCAGCTGAGGCTGAAAAAGCCAAAGTTTGTGTGGAGCATCTGCCTGAAGCGCTTTGTGGTGAGCAGACACCACTTCAGCGGGAAGGCTGGTTGGGTTGAGAATCCCATCTCAGACACATGGTAACATCAGAAGGTTGATTCTTTGCATGGCTTTTGCAACTTTCACAAACAGGCAAACTACTCCAAAAACTTCATCCTAAAGAGAAGAACATACTCCTCCTCATTTCCCTTCAATCACTCGCAGAGGCTCTTAGTTTTCCTTGAGAAGCTACATGCTTAGTGCCATTGCTTACGTCATTTTGCCTGTAAAGCAAGGAATCAAGAAACACTTGAATTCAGACCTGTTAGAGAGAAAAAAATGAATATAAATTCCTATAAAAATCTAAGCCAAAATAGATCCCACATAGAAGGTATTTTCAAGATTTCACTTCCAGTGCTCAGAGAAAACTGCCGTGCCCAGGTAATGGAGGGAGGCTCCCAGGTGGAGCAAAGCACCCAGCTTGACAAAAAAAAAACATTAAGAAAAGAAGCAAACAAGCCAGGTCTTAAATTTATCCTACACATTCAGTTAAATTCGTCCTATGCATTAGATTCAATCTGATGTCCAGGAAAATCTCAAAGACCCAACCCCAAACGCATTAAAGTATTTATCTCTGCCATGGCAACAAAGGAAAAGCTGTGAAACACCTACAGTCTGAGGCACACCCACCAGCTGGGACCAAGCATCGCGACTGTGATGAATTCAGTCATTTTCAATAAGCTAATTAATGCGCCATGGACGGCCTAGTGAGGTGGTCTAAATTTGGAGAGTTAAATACACACTGCCTGCAATACATCTTGTGTTCACCTCCACATTAAATTAGAAGCCAATAATTCTTGATCTATAGCCTGGTATTCAATTTGCTCAGATAAATTTGTAGCTTAAAAGGCTGTTGAACACCTTGGGGAAAGAAAACTACACAGACAAACATAATCTCCTCAGATCCTCTGGCCCACTGGCTGCATCTGAAGCATCAGCACAGCCAGTTCAGCTATTCCCACCGTGAAGTAAGCTCAGAGGGGGTTAACCAAGCACAGTGCTCTTGTACATAACTCCCCCAAACCAACCTGAAACCCCTGCTCTTTACTCACAGCTACCTCACCCTTTTGCTAAGCAGCATCCTCCTAAGGGAAGCTCTGAAATACCCGCTGCCGAGAGACAGGATTATAGAATCTGACACCTACATCACTGTGGTTTGAGGCATCACCAAGCTGAGATACCAAGAGCTGCTCAGGATGAGTAGGCTCCAGTGCCCTGCATAGAAATCTGTCACAGATGTGTCCATGGCAGGCTCTTACTGTTTCCAATACCCAGGACACCACCAGCAGCTCCCAGCAGCTCCAAAGACTTAGTGGACCAGTACCACCAGTTCAGCAGGAAGCTGGGCACCTGGACCTCAGCAAACCTAGACCAACACCGCTTCCCTATGGTCACCCACAGTCTCCTGCACAGCAAGCGCCTAGCCCCAGCTCTCATGGGTCCATCTGAGTGCTTTACCTAGCAGACCACCATTTCTCTTCAGGAAATGCTAGGCATGTTTCCCAACTAAGTAAACTTGAACCCTTAGCACAAGGGAAAGAGGCAACTCCCACTGGGCTTGGGGTGAATTCTTGGCAGTGGCTGTGCTTCTCATCGCCAGTGCAGCCACAGAGCTAATGTTTCCTTTAGTGAGTTATCTTTACAGCCAGGAAGTGGGTCTTTCCATCTGGACAGTGTCAGTCTTTTGGCTGATTCTGCCTAAATGTTAACAAATCCCTGCTGCTGCCTTTATTTCCCCTCCTCAGGGATACTTGGAATTTTTATTTTTCTTCATAACATATTTCAGTCCCGTGATCTCGTAAAAGGACTGACAGAAGAGGGAAGTCACACTGGGTCTCAAGGTTATCTGCTTAGCCTAAAAAAAAAGATATAATGCAAACTACGAAGACAGAGGTTGCACAAGAAATTTGTAGGGCCTTAGGGGATGAAAGGCTCATTTACCAGATGAATTTCACAGAGAAATCCCAGGAGAGAAAACAGACATAACTAAATATAAACATATTTGCACAAACAATGTGAAGGTCCTGTTTGGAATGGGTATTTATACAGTTCACAGAAAGTGAGATGAGATAAGCTTATGGGCAAAAATAAGAGCCAGGGCTGAGCTGTCTTGAGAGAGTAAAAACCTCGCCACCCCAAGGGGCACTGGGGTAGAGGCTTCATTCCTTTATCTGCAGGCAGCACAGAACCACCGTGGGATGGAGAATGCTCTGGGTCTCGCACAGCTTCAGCAAATACCACCCATCACTTCACAAGAGGCGGCAGCCAAGTGAAGCGCTGCAGCGCTCAGCTGGGGACGATATCCCTCCCTCCACTGCTCACGCAACTCAGCCACAGGAATGTTTTCTTCACCAAAAATGGGCTGATCTCTAGGGGCTTTGCTCAGCCTCATCACAAGTGTGTAATGCATGGGGACACCCAGCACCTTCCTTAGGTCAAAAGCACTTTAAATCTCCCATGGCAAGAAAAGTTAATCCCTTTTCACCCCACCAGTTGTCTACACCCATTGTCTTCTCAATACGGTACAGATCCAGAAGAGTTAAGGATGGAAGCACACGTGCATCCTGCTCCTCCTGGCAGGACCAAGGCAGCAGGAGGGGAGCACTGTGGGACCATTCTGCTGGTAGCACCGCAGCTGCTTTGGGTTTTTGAAGAGAAGCAGCTGTGCTTGAAAGCTACAAGTGTTCACTCCTTCAGAGCAGGGGACTGAGCATTTACACCCACAGCCCATCACTGAAGCTATTTCCTTCCCACCCTGGAGGACTTGAGGTGCTAACTCAGGGGGTCACAAAGGCAGAAGAGCCAAACTTTTTTTAAGACTTGAGGAAAACTGCTCTAGTATAGCTCACATCGGTGCTAGCCTTTGCCACGAGCATCTGTGAAAAGTTTTAATCTCCCCCACATTAGCTGTCATTTAGCCAAATGATTCTCATCAGCCTCCTCTAAATTCTTCCATCCCTGCTGCCTCCTTCCACTGATGTCCCTCAGTATTCAGAAGATAGCCTCCACACACACCCCACCTCTCCTAGAGCAAGTGGAAATTGCTCCAAAGAGTGATTTAACAGGGCTGTAAAGTATCCTCAGGTTACAAGGCACTCTAAGACCATGAGGACTTTTTTCCCCCTCTGTCTTTCCTACTCTGTCCACGTGCCCTAAAACAGAGCTTCGCAGATCATCTGTGCTTTGCTCTGGCTCCTGCAAACAGGGCCAGGAAGAGAACCAGTTTTTAAGGAATGTAATTTTAGTGTGACCCAAAATTATTTTATTTTCTTCTCCTTGCTGGACTGAAAAACATGAACTGTTAATCTAGCTCAGACAATGTTTTGTTTGTCCCTGAGCAAAACACACTTGGGAAACTCTGGCAAAGACAAGGAAAGGATTAGACTCCAAAGCATCCAGGACAGCTGGAGAAGTTCCTCTATTATCTTCCAATGGAGTGGTTAAAGAGCTCACCTGAGAGATAGTTCTGTGCAAACACAAACTTTTCACACCAGGTGGAACCCTTCATGGGTTCCTGGCCCATGGCATCCCCATCAAAGTAGCTTTTGCACTGGGGACAGGGGGCAAGGGAACATCCTTCAAGCAAAAAATTAAGTTGCAGAAATACATTGCCCTCCTTGCCATGGACAAGTCCTCAAACCTCTGGATGACAGATGAACATCACTTAGTCCAACACTTAGTTTTAATCCATCTGTCCCAAACCAAAACATTTTAGAAATACCAAGAAATGTCCATTGTCATAAAACTTGTGAAAAGTTTAGCCATACAACCAACTGCATTTTTTTTTCCAGTGAAAAATAACTCAAGGGGGCAAAGTATCTATTTTTAAGACAAATTTCTCCACAAAAAATATTCAGTTCAAGACAGGACCTAAGAGGGCAGGTAGTTGCTATGCAACTCCTGACAGAGGATGGCAACTCTGAAGGGTGCTTTCACAGAATTAAAATCTCTATAAAGTCAAACCAATCTCAAAGTGTTATTTTCAGTCTCATGTTCTATTTAATAATTACAAAAATCTGGCACAAAAAAACCCCAAATAATGAAGAGAGGATGTTTCTTGGAGCAGATGAGCCAGGATGTTTAACTAGGGAAATTCTGTCTTTATGGAGAAATATCTATATTTTCACAAGATAAGAACTGTGCCTTTCTAAAGGAAAAAACACTAAACAGCCAAGAAGACTTTCTTGCCAAGTTGGAGCATTCTACAAACCCACTCCAAGCACAGGGCAGCCTGCAACACTCACTCTGCATCAGCCAGTGCAGCCCTGTGGATACAGAACCCTAAAACTGTGTTCCCATTGCACTGATGTTATTGAGGCACTTTGGGTCATTTTTGTGAGGGAAAGCTGCTAGACCTGCCAGACTTCAAGGAATATAAAAGCCCCAGACACGGTTCAGTAGAAAAAGACTTTTGGTTGTGGAATGCTTTTATACCCTGATGGGTTTGCTCAGTAAATAACCACTGCTGTCCCTTGTAGGGGAGAATACCCACCAGCCGTACGGCAATTCTTCTGCCTGCATAGAGCATAGTGAAGTTGGTACATACCACATAACTCATGCCTCCCCCTTTCATGGAGCTGGTGTTGCCCAAGCCTGCCTGCAGCTTCCCAGCTTCAAGTAACTCTGCTTTGCAGGAGTTTCAGGCAAGGTTACAGCAGAGTACTGTAGACTGTGCCTAACAAACCCTCAGGGAACCCATAAAGACTGGTGCAGAGTCACAGGCAGCTGCTGATGAGAACCAGAGGTCGCAACGAGATTTGGGAAAGAGGAACATGCATGCTTAAAAGAAAAAAAGAACAAAACAAACAAACAAATAGACAAAACTCCCCAGATAGTGAGGTGGTGGTGAAGTGCAACTCCCCAATGGCTGAGAATCAGTAACTAGTACATAAATGTTCCCCTGGATTTACTCTAGGTAGGTGAACAATGCCCCTGGACTCATCCTGGGCCATTCTGCACATGGATGGATATTAGATGGTCATTGCTATGCAGTGGGACTGGGACTACTGAAGACCTTCAGCAGTGGGGCACCTCATACATACCCAGACACCACTCGGACTCCAAGCTGCCCTGTAGGACAAGGTCTTCTCATGCTGATTATTAATTTCAGGGTCAAAACTATTTTTTACTCCTTCTTGGACATTGCTGTAGTATCTCTATGCTGAGTCCAAGCTCTTAACTTTAATCACTTTTCTTATTCCCTTCCATGAATCACAGATATCTCTGCCCTGTCATTTCAGCAGTCAGGCGCAACGTGGCAGCTGTAGACGTGACAGTTACTAGAAGGAATTCAGACTGATTTTGGGACAGGCTGACCCATATTATTCATGTCCTGAAGCAACATAACCCCCCTCAGGAAATGCTGTCAGGGAAGGAGAAAATAATGCCAGCTACAGCTTTTTAGCTCTCCAAGCAGCCATGTACTCACATTGATCCCAATGCCAATGTGGGAATAGATCAGTCACTAACAGACAGTGAGAAAGCTGTTTATGGGATGCAAAATGCCCCAAAACATGCAGAAACTGTTGATATTATTACTTATTAAGACACTGTGATTGTGCCACTTCTGCAAGTAGCAGGCAGATGCTTTCAGCCAGGTAAAAGAAAGGGGCTGCACATCAGATGGGAAGAGACCTAACCCATAGCTCAAGCAGCTTGTGTCAGGAAGAGACAGATTTGATGGTTTCTAATCATCCTCCAAGACACACTAATGCACTATTCCTATAAGTCCATCACGATGGAGCAAATCAAAAGCCCCAGCCAGGTCCCACCCAAGCCAGGAGTTGTTGTTCTCCAACTCCGAACAATGCAAGCCCTTTGCCAGCTTCCTCCTCCAACACAAAGAAAGGCAAGAAGGTCCCACCACAAATGCCACTGGAACCAGCCACACTGTCTGGCCAGCAGCAGACAAAATCCCCTGCACGGTACCGTCTGCGGTGCGATTGTGCTCCTTATCAGGGGTTTTCCCCACAGCTCCAGTACACAGAGATGCATGTGGCACAGCTGCCAAAAAATAACAGCTGCATTTTAAACAAGGGCAAAACCCACAGCATCCCGGAGGTGCACATCACAAGCAGAAAGGGAGAGCAAGTCTGAAGCCTAAGTGCCAATTTGAAGATGCAAAGCACCTTCCACAGTTAAATACAAGGGCACCTCCCACTCCAGCCCACCAGGGATTGCTGGGATTTTTCTTTATCCGACACTGGTCCCTGAACAATGAGTCCAAATGGCATCTCTTGTTATTTGGTTGATGCTGGCTGTAACCTTTTGTGCCAGACATTGGTGACACACCCCTCTGCTCCAGAGTCTCCCATAAACAAGTATTTGGACCAGGAATGCAGTTCCCCCCACCCATCTTGGAAAGAAAGTGTTTAGGAGTGGGAACATGGAGACCTGGTTCTTTTTGACCAGTGTTTCCTGAGAAGTTCCCAGCAGAATTGGCAACTGAGTCCCAGGTCAGCCCAGCATCACCACAAGCCTGTTGCTCTTTTCTGCTCTCTGGGAGAAGGTGAAGTGTTAAAAGTGCAGGGACTGTGGAGAACAGAAGAGTGTTCTGTGCAGAATACCAAAGAAGCCAACCCACAAATCTGTGCACTGGCACTTGCAGCAGCAAGGAAAAACCACCACATACAATTATGGCAGGTAATCTTATTTTCAAGTTTGAAATAATTTGCCCTGGGATGGAAGATGGGAACCACAACCACTTACCCAGTAAACCACATACAGCATGGAACAGCCACGGGGAGGGAAAGGAGGCTATAATAATCGTATTTCTATTCAGCAAACCACACCACTCAGAGGCAAGTATTCCCACAGACTTCAGGATGTCAGTGCAAGGGAGTTGAACACTTTTTATTCCCCCTGCAAGGTTCTCAGAGGAGAGAACACAGAGGAAAGCAAGACAACTCAGCCCAGCCTGGAATACCACTCTGATAGCTGCTCCCAGATGGGTTCCCAAACCTCCCAACAGGATACTGTTATGCATTATCAGCAAGGCACAACTTTCCATGTACATTAATGAGAAACACTGCTGTGCTACCAATTTGTCTGGCTTGGTCTTGGCAGTATTTCTAGGTTGGAAATCCCATAGTTCACATAACTGGTCTATTCACCCCGCTGCTTAATCTGTCTTCACTTGAGGGGATGAACTCCATATATAAACATGCAATGCTGTATATAAACAGCCCCCAGGCCTGCAGGCAGCAAGAATTAAGCATTGCTCTGCGTGTATATGTGTACATGCATATGTGTGTGTCTGGGAAAGAGGCGGCTGTTTGCTTGTTTATTGTGGTATTCTAAATTGTAAATGCAAAGTTATCCAAACCTCAAGCCAGGCTCCAACCTCAGAGATAAGCCCTGACCAGAGAGGGGCTGTCAGGGGTAGACTTGAAGGCGACAGGATACTCAGCTATTTGTTGTGGTTGGCAGATTAGTAGAGATTTCACTATTTCTAAAATAAAATTAGGGGGAAAACAACTAAACCCATCCTGATTTCTGGAATAGAAGATTAAGAGGTGCATAGATCACTGAGAACTGTTGGCTGGTGGGGCAGGGGATGAACGAGCATCTCATGAGAGCAAGATTTGGCCTGCTCCTGGGCTCCAATCTGCCTCGGACCCAGGGAACTCAGCACCAAGGAGCTGAGTTCCCCCAGAAAACACACACACACACACCCCCCATGCACACCCCACAGCATGCCACCACTCATGGGGTCCAGGCTGTTGCTTATAAAGAAATGACAACAGAGAAGATTGTGTTTATCACGATCATACTTTATAGAATTTGCTAGTTTAAATGAAAACAGGTCTCCTCTGATTCCTTGAGATTTTTCTCATGCTTTTTGATCAGTGGCTTAATTCTTTTCAGTGTTAGCACTGTCTTTTCTCAAAAATGTCAGGAACTACCAATAAAAGGGTGGAAAAAATGCCAAAAAAAAAACCCTCAAACAACAAAACCCAAAATGCTGAAACCCTTAAAAAGGGGCAGGGAATCTCCACATGCATCACTCTGCAAAATCGCCTGCCTTCTCCAGCAATAAACACAGCTGGCTGAGCTGGACTGAGGGATGGTGTGTACCAGCACAGGTCTGGTTTGTGCAGAAGGAGCAGTACACACCGTGTGCCTGTGACATGCACACACTGCCAACACCTCTGCCTTCAAGGTGGGAAGGTCCAGGCCCTGAAATAAGAAGCAATCGAGTCAAGTACGGGACCAGAGGTCCAAACAGACGATGTTCTGCAGGACTCCTGCCACTTCTCTGTCTCGCTTTGACTCTACTCTGGGCAGGAGGTGAGCTCAGAGGCAAAGGTTCTTGGGCAATGCCCTTTGAGACTCACCCACGTCTTGCTTTTTTCTTGAATAAAGCTAGGGAGGGGAAACAAAAGGAATGAGAAACTCCAAATTTGGCTATTTTAAATACTCCGTATTTTGGAGGAGGGATTATCACAGGCAGCAGCCACTATACCAGTACAACTCTGAGAAAAGCAGTGGGTAGGAAACTCTGATCTCCAGCTGATTGCTATTCTGGGGACAGAAAAAGAACACCAAAAAAAAAAGAAAAGGAAAGAAAAATGTGATGCCTGAGTGGGCAAGCAAAGGTTTTAAATTCACAGCCTACCCTGTATCATTGCATGTTGCATTTCACTGGTCTCAGCCCCTCCTGGCTGTGACCAGATAACGAACTCACCAAAAAGAAATAAATTTAGTTGGAGAAATTATGTTTATCCTGCATCCAAGCTAATCACCGAGTGCACAGCATGTACTGTGCTCTTACTGATTTGTTCCCAAGTGTCTCCAAACAGCCTTCAACAAAACAAGAAGGGTATAAAGAGAACCCAGGGAGATGACAGAATGCATAAATTAAGGCACACATGGCCTCCTGTATTCATCTCCCTGTTTCTTCCCAAAAGGAACAGAAGCTGTGCTGTTACCTAAGCCCATACCCACAACAAGGCGTATGGTTGGAGCAGGTGCCTGCAGGCTTTGGGCGTGCTGTGGGAGGTACACAGCGAGAAGGGTGCCTTGAACCTCTCTCTCTCCCTCCCTGAAACACAGACCGCTGGCCTGGCTCCAAGTATATCCTAGAATCATAGGGGTTGGAAGGGACCTTGAGAGACCATTGGGTCCAAACCCCCTGCCAAAGCAGCTCCCCAGCTCATACTGCACAGATAGGCATCCAGACAGGTCTTGAATATCTCCAGAGATGGAGACTCCACCACCTCCCTGGGCAGCCTGTCCCAGGGCTGTTGCCCTCACTGTGAAAAATTCTTTCACATATTGATGCAGAACCTCCTGTGCTCCAACTTGCAGCCATTGCCCCTTGTCCTGTCTCCACAGACCATTGAAAAGGGGCTGGCCATTTCCCCCTGCATCCCATACTTAAGATATTTATAGACATTAATAAGGTCCCCCCTTAGTCTTCTTTTCTGCAGGCTGAACAGCCCCAGCTCACTCAGCCTTTCCTCATATCACCGCACCGTTGAGAAGAGCTGCTTTGGTAAGCACACGGTGTGAAACCCAGGCACTGGCTCTGCATACACACGCACCACCAGCCCTGGTGAAGTGGAAGGAGCTGTGCCCTCAGCCTGGGCTTTGGCACATGATGCCCAACACCTCTATGGTCTCTGTGCCTCCCCCCTACACCACCACTAGAGTGGAAACCACTGTTGGCTACAGAAAATCTGCAAGGATTAATTCTGGAAAACACAGCCTCAGGCAGGTGCTCCTAAAACAAGGACATTTGCTTTCCAAAAGTTTGGGATGTACATAGACTAGTCCTGGAAAGCAACCATGGTGGAGAGAGCTTTTGGAAGTCACCAGTCTTGAGGTCAGAAGGAAATTTCTGCAAATTACAGTTGTGCACAGGTAGATGGATGCAAAAGGTTAAGAGCTTGAAGGACACACTTGTGCTGGTGATTCAGGGGCTGATGGAAGCACTCAGCTAAGGGAAGCAGCGGGACTTTTTCCCTCAGAATTTGAGCTTATTTAACAGAACTTGGTGTCCCAAATTTGGAAGAGATTTCTTTTATTTCTCCAGTCAGAAACCTATTAAAGAGCTCCAGAAAGGCCACACTCACCATCACAGAAGCACACATGATTTCTCTTGTTCTAGGACTGGGGGAAGGAGTTTGACCACTTTATGAATCACATTTTAATGACTGGGAAGACAGAGGATTTCAGGAACTGCATGTGTCTCACTCCTTTTAGACAGCATGTGGCAAGGCACTGGACCAGTACTGTCTGTCACTTTTACAACTGCTCTGTCTTAAATGCAAAACTTGGTATTAACCATGAATATATTAAGTGCTCTAACCAATGACCTGTTGCCAATCTGCATTCCCTTCAAGTTTCTTACTCTACCATCTGAAAGCCAAGAAGGCTTTTCCTGTGGCAGGACATGTATTGGGAGGGAGGGATATGAGAACTGCTGAAATCGATCGCTGTCAGTTCCTTCCCAAGTGTCGCCAAACAGCCTTCAACAAGACACAAATGGAGTAAAAAAGGAACCTGAAGATGACAGAGCAAATAACCAGGGCGTGAGTGGCCTCCTGCATTTGTCTCCCTGTTCTGTCCCCTGGGCTGGGGAAGTTGTACCCCTAACTGCATGTGCCCATTTTCTAATTAACAAGATGCATCATTACAGCAGGCACTTGCAAGGCTTTGGATGTGTTGTGGCTGCCAGAAGGTCCTGAACTTCTCAGAATTCTAAGTATCTGACCTGACCAGGACATACTACAGGAAAATCCTATTGGTCCTAATAAAGCATGAGGTAATTGTCACATTGCAAAGACAAACTCAACTTTTTTTGGTGGATGGAGTTCTGGGGGGTTTGGAGGGGGTTTTTTGTTGTTGGTTTTTTTTTAAGTGTACTTACTAGGACAAGATCTAAACATCAGCAATTTCCTTGCAGGAGAAGTTGAAGAGCAAGTAGCTGGGCCCACAGGCCACAGTTTGAACAAAATCCAACCTTATTTGCTAGGAAGCTGAGTCAGCTTAAGAAACTGGCCCTGGTCTAGAGAGCATCCTGCTCTGAGCTAGATCTCTCCCCAACTTGCAGCACAGCCAGAACCCGGAGTGGTGCTGGGGGAGGAGACAGGCAGAAGCAGCCCAGGCTTTCTGCAGAAGCCAAAATCCACATGCTCCAACCCCACAAGCCCAACCAGTGGGGAAAAGTGCTGGTTTTGCCCCAAGGGCTGGTAGTCCAGAAATAAAGCAACCCAAATCAACAGAGTCACATCACCAGCTCATCTAAACCTAAGCAGCTCCTGCAGTCAGTTGAGGTGCATCAGCCCACCAGGAGGAATTTAATTCAGGTTCATTACTCAGCTTTGGGTGCAGCACGTCCTATCTGGAACATAAACAGTGACTTGCACTGTCTGTCTAGCTACTTCCATCACAGACAATTTTAACATTCCAGGAAGATTGTTTTACCCCCCCAAGCACAAGACAGTTGCTACCAGAGCAGAAGGCATCAGCTGCTGTAGCAGCACACAGACCAACCGAAGTGGAGAACGCTGCAAAAGCAGAAGAAACTACACAGGTTTTCTCTCCAGACTCAAAAGTCACCAGAATTTGTCCAGAACACCAAGGCCCTACAGCTACCACGAGAAAAGATGCCAGGGGGGTTAAGTACCTTTTTGTTTCCCGAGTGCTCTGTTTCTTTTATTTACGTGGACTGCACATATTCCCAACACAACAGGCAGCCACTGTGCCTAACACCTGGATGTGCTAATTACAGAGTGTTAGGGCAGATTTGGCATTCCTACCTTGCAGGCTGCTGTACTTCCCTCTCTTCACTTCATTCCTTAAAGACATCGTGCCGTACATGCCCAGATACCTTCCTCCTTCCTCAGCTGCTTATTGCCAGAGGGCTGCTTCCATCACAGAAGCCAAGAAATCCCCCAGCACTCTCACACACGCTCTCCAAGGAGCAGTTCAGACCCTGGCAGCAGGTCCTGGCTCTGGTTTCAGCTCTCAGACATGGAGACACCTTCCCATGGGCTGAGTAGGCAGCGCTCCTGCCCCTGCCTCTCAGTCTTCTGCAGGGAAACCCAACACCAGGAGCAAGAACAGGATCAGTTCCCTGATGAAAAGCCGCAGCACCTGCCTGCCGTATGGGCACAGAGGGATTCATTACAGCTGTGCCAGGTGACTGAGTATTCATAACCCAAGCCAGGACACTGGCAAGTGGACTGCTGCACCACAGGGATCATCAATTATGCAAAAAGGTCCATAGTTAGTGTAGCTTGACCCACCCATGGGGTTATTAATTCTTCATCTCATTAACTCTAGTTGAAGGGCTGCCGATAGCTAATTCATATCCCCCGAGATCCTTCCTCTGAGCTGCTTTTCATCTGTGTATCTAAAAACATCTGACAAGTACTACAAGACTTAAAGAAGAACTTCCATTTTATGAGTGGGGAAACAAAGGTTGTTTTTTTATCCACAAGGAACTTCCACTAATTCACAAAAAAAGCCCCAGGATCTAAGGCAAGCACTGCCAGCCTTCGTGACCACGCTCTGCACACTGGATGACATGAGCTTGGCACACATCAGCAGGCAGGAACAGAGAAGCAAGTTGTGAACCACGCAGCAGATCTGGAGTGAACCAGCTTTAAACCATCACTGCCAGGGAGAATTCATCTCAGCTGAACATCTCGATTGATAGGGAGCAGGAGATGCAGGTGGTTTTCAGTAAAAAAAAAACAACAAACCATCTGACACAGCAACCTTGGAAATGAAGGTTTCCTCCTTACAGTGTTTTTCCTCCCAAGGCTATAAGGAGCCTAAAGTTTCATAGTGACAGCACCCAAAACAGACCTCCACCCTATGTCCTGTGTTATTTTGTTGAGGGTGTCAGCCAGGAGGCCAGCAAGATGCTTTTGGTCACCTTTGGGACCAGAGAAGAGTGGATACATTTCAAGCTGGCAGCCATGCATTTACCCAGGGGAGTTTCTGTTGAGGTTACCCAAGCCTCATTGGAGCTGTCTCAAAGTAAGAAGCTCTAATTTGGTTTCCCAGTACAAATATGTGTCCACCTCAGAGGAGAGGTTTGCAATAGCCATTAGACGCTTCCAGCTATAAGAATAATTCTCTGCAGCCTTTCCATCAGGCCATTAAGAAACTCCTTAACACTGAACAAATAGATGCTGTTTCTGCAATGGCTGTGCTATGAATAGCTTTTTTAAAAAAAAAAAAAAATTACAACTTTCCAGATGTAGTTGGAGACATTCCTCAAGAACCAGACTTCATAGTTCCTCAGGAGGACTGGATCCAATCCCAGCCCCAGTTCCCCCTGACCTGCAGCAGTTCACCTAACTCGCTGCTGCTCACAGCAATGCCTTTACAGGTCTCAGTGGTGCTGTGGAGGTTAATTAGCTGAGGCCATGCGTGTTCAGAAAGACATCTACATGTCAACTGTTAAGCACATCAAGATTGTTTAGACATCAAGCTTTTAAGAACAGGTTTAGATGTTACTATTGTGTCAGTGAAGTATATTCTGAGAAATTGAGGGTATTTTAACAAAAATCTTAATTGAGACTCTTAAAAGCCTAACTCATTTTTCTCTAATTCTTGTGAACATGCTTATCAAGTCAGATAAGCAGCCTAAAAGTAAAAGCAACAGGCACACAGTGAATAAGGCAGACAGAAAAACCCCAAACCAACAGACTCATCCGGGGTGGCTGCAGCATTCCAGAGGCATTGTGTCTGCCTCATGTCCTACTCCAGGTCCTGCTGCTGCTTCTTTACAGCCTGTGCTCAGAGAGGCAGTAGGAGCGCTGCTATCGATTTCGGTGGGTCAAGAAAATCCTACAAATTGGCAACTGTTTGCTAGTCAAATCCCGTGCTCTGGTAAATGAACATCCTGCAGAAATAAGCCTGTGTAGGACCATTTGGCTCCACACAGGCAAAAGACTGCATGTCCCCCAAAATCAGCATCATAATTAATTAACTAGATTACTCGGGCTGCAGTCTCAGAGCTTTTGCTCCTTGGAGTAGTACTTCAAACTGAAAGAAATGACTTTGCTTTTTTGTATGTGCAGGGCACTCCAGCACTCCTGTACAACCCCTGCTAGAGCAAACCACAACGACACGACGCTGTCCAGGACAGTCAAACTCTACGCTGCTTATTCCAGTAATGAGAATTACAGTGTTGTCACAGCTGAAGTGTGATCAGTCTACCAAGGTAAAGAACAAAGAAAACGTGTGTTTCTGCTCTAATCCCACCATTTCACATGGCTGCATAGCCAAGGTGAGAGCTGGGTTCCTGCTTGACAGCCCCTGGTCTCAGGTCATGTCCTAAGCCATGCCCTACAACAGCTGCCAGCATCTTAGGCCAGGTATCACTAGCAAATAACACATCTCCCCTCCTTCCCTTTCCTTCCACCCTGCCCAACTAATCACCAGCAAGGCTTTTCATCCTCTTAATTTTCTGTTTTGCTTCATACCACCCTGTCAGCTTTGTGCTTGTTTCCTATGCGGGACTGAGGCAGAAATCCAAGCCAGAATCTCACAGCAATATGTAATTAATTGCAACTACTCTCACAGAGGCTACAATTTGGGCTGTTCAGCCAGACACATCCACTCTGCAAATAAAGGTTCCAAATCACTACTCCTATTTAGCAAGCTGTCAAGGTCCTGGCTGTTCTTTAGCACATTAAAGCTGAGAGCGTAACATGGCTTTTACATCAGTCTATGAAGCATACTATGGGTTTGTACAGCATGTAATACTTTATCTAGAGCAATACAACCCAGAAGGGCTTTTCACTTTATAAGTGTAAACCACTATTGCTTGAGCAGGAGAATTAAATCCATTAGAGCTGACTCAGAGGCAGGTCCTTATCCAGAATGCCAACCGCCCACTGGTAAAGACATGATCTCTATACATTTAGCATATGTAGGTAGAACAGAGAGTATGGCTGACTCTGAGGCTAGTCACAGTACGTTCTCCTGATACTACACAGCATACAATTTAATTAAAATGGTTAAAAAAAAAGATAATTTAAGTACTTGAACCCCATTTATTTTCAAGGTAGTTTTAGGATCCTAAGACACTTTTGAAAGCAGTATTCTGGTTCCTCTCAGCGTTTAACCACCAGTTAAAAAAATAAATAAAAGCCATGTCACAAACTGACTTCCAATAACTAGACATCCAAGGCCAATGAATTATCCAAGAAAATATATTCATTTGAAAATGTCTCATCTGTCTTCACAGTCTCGGATTAAAACCTCATCCCAGTAATATCACCACAAAGAACAATACTTATAGCTGTGGCTAATATATGTATCAGTAGATACACTATTTGTGCAATTACACCGGGGCTCGTTAGTAGCTTGTTTATGTTTTTCATCTCAAACAATTTCAAAGTGGTCCACAAAAGCCATTGATAGCTACCAGCATTAGCATTCTGTAGAAGAAATTCAGTTGCTAGGAGTACATGACTTGCCCAAGTTCACGTACTAAGTAACTACCAGATCTAGGTTAACTGTGAAAAAATGGTCAAATACAATTATTCCTTCCTATGTGTGCTAGACAATCTCATCAGTAAGCCTTTAAGATTAAGTAGCTACAGCTGCTAATAATTTATAAGTACTCAGAGAAACTTAGGAGACATCACATGCCTAAAACATGCAAGAAAAATGCCAACTCCTGTATCTTCAGGAAACCAGTTTTGAGAAGAATAACTGCCCAAAGCCCTGGCTGGCTGCTGACCCAGCTGGACAAAACACACCATTGCAGAGACCTGCTTTAGAATTACAGTTTCCCAACAACTATTTTCAACTAGGAGGGGTGTTTTGTGGAGAGGGGAAACAGCGTTGTTCTTGGTGAGGGCAAGTGGCTCTTCTTTTCAGTGCCTGTTTCAGAGGGACAATTTGCTTTTCTAAATGTTAAGGACAAGACTTGGGAGAAAATCCCAGGAAAGAAAGGGTCCAGATCTCACATTCGCAGGTAAGAGGCTGAAGCCAGTGCAGCAACTTCCCCAGTGAGAAAGCAGTGACAGCAGCACTGAGGAGGTTAGAGATCCTGGGAAAGCAACAGCAAGGGGAACTTAGTTTTGCATCACCATTATTACTAGAACAGTGATAACATCATGCATTAAACAATTAGCAACTTCCGACCATCCATCCCCAGCACCAGCTCAGTATCACCCAACCCCTCTGGCTGAAGTGGGAAGCTGATAAGAACCTCTGCTTGGGATGTAGAGTGTGTGAGCTCACTGCCTCATACAGCATCTGGGGAAAGAGCGAGTATCTCACACCTCAGATCTGCAGTTTTGCCTAGAAAAGGCAGATCTTGGTGAGGTGGAGCACCAGTGCTTAGCACAGCCTTTTGGCTGCCCATCTGGAGACCTCCATTTCTGTCTGCTCAGGTCAGAGGCAGAATGAGTTCAGCAGTCTCATTCCTCCCAAAAGCAGCCAGCACAATATGATGCAATTGAGTATGATGTATAGTTCTCCTGGTCCAAAGCCCAGAGCCATCAGAATGCAGGTGACAATTACAACTTACTTGTGGAGCTGGTGGAAAGCCTGTGGCCAGAGCAGATACATCAGCAGAGCTCGGGACCCCAGCTTTTGCTTTTGAATTAAGAGAAATGGTTTCTGGAAGGAGATCAAATCTTCCAGAGACTTCAAGAGTGCTCTGGACTGAGGGTCTGGAATTTTTTCTTCAAAGATAAAGCTGCATCCAAGGGTACCAACACCCTCCAAATACCTACAATACATTTTCCCAACAAGTGCTTTTCCCATCACTTATCAGAGGGAAGGAAATACACCACCACCACCCCCCGCCCCGTTGTATGGCTGTACAGTGCAGTTTTAGGGAGTCACTATGAAAAGCTTTGGGAAATACCGCAGGAGACACAGAGATATTAAAAGGTATCTTGAAACTCTGCAGCTGAGAGAATTGCACTTTCTGTGCCTGGACTTCCCTGCTTCTCCATGAGCCTCATCTCATGCTTAAGCTTATTATTGCTGGGTTATTCTGGGATGGCCACTTCCCAACACCACCCTTGTCTGATGACACTGACAAGATAAAGCTGAGGCCACCAGTGTGTGTTCCTAGAGATATGCAGGTGATGGTATGTGCCACTTCCCCCCATGTGGGGTCACTCCTAGGGTCACAAAGGGCAATAGAAGGGTCAGCAGCTCAAAAATAGTCGCAGATGTAATTAATGGATTTGGTCTCAAGAGAGATTGTCCTGCAGCTATTTTACAGGTGGGAAGAAAAGGGAACAAGTGCTCGCCTGGGTGCTCCAGCTCCCCATCTAATCGGTGGCAAATCCCTGTCAGCTCTGACAGGAGCAGGGCCTAAGTGAAAGGCTACATGACACACCAGCAACAGAGGCACTCGGTGCAGGTCTGACCACTGCTTACCAGCCCATGGACAGGGGTTGCTCTTTCTCTTCTGCCCCATCGCCCATTCCCAGACAGGGGATAAACAGGAATGTACAATTCTTGTCCTGCCTTAGAAAAGACAGTTATGGAAAAACTACTCCTGCTGCACTAGAGTCTCCTTTGTTAGGCGCCTTACAGGTGCCATAGTGTCCAGACATCCAAAAGAGCTGAGCAGTTTTTAGGAAGGGATAGGCATCATCCCATGTTTTACAGATGGGGAAAAAAACATTACCAGAAGTTAAGGAAGTCACCGTAAGTCTGAGCTGCACCAGGGTCTGCACCACAGTCTGCCTTCCTGTTAGTGCCCAGAGCACCCCTGAATTGCACCAGCCCTGGGGTGAGTATTCCAGCTGCTCAGCATGGTCTGCATCTTCTCTGCTGAACCGTAAGGCAGAGACTCAGGTGTCCCCATGCAGGCCCAGGGAATATGACGTTCTGCTGGGTAGTGCTCTGTTTCCCCAAACACTTAAAGCTGGCAGTCTGCCCATTTATCAATCAGGGGACCAGGTTCAAGCTTGATGCAAAACTCATCAGCAGAGCATCATCAGGAAATAACCATGCCTCTCTTCTCCCACTCCCTCCTGTTGCTTAGGGGAGAAGCGAGCTGAGCATTTGAAACATTATTTGTTTCATGCTAATGCTGAAGTGGCTGGAGCAGGCACGGTTTGATTAATGGGCGAGATCTTTGTAAGCCTCCCCCCCCCCAAAAAAAGGAGGTAGGGTAAAGGTGACAAAGGCAAAAGGAATGGAGGTGGAGGAGGGTCGAAAGGAAGCATCCATTTCAGAGAGCTCACAGCAGAGCACAAAGCTGAGCTGAAAAGAGGACAAAAAGCAGATAGGAAAAGTCATCAAAGCCTATTCATGAGCATGACCGTCTCTCCCCGGGTCTCTCCCTCAGTCTCTCTCCGACTTTCTCGGGGGAATGCAGGAACTCATCCCAGCCTGTCCAGCAATTGCACGAGGGCTTTGGGGTTATTTTTAAAATAGTCATTATAGCTCTTGTGACTCACTAACTTGTAACGATGGAATTATGTTGTTTGATCTGCACAGATATCCAAATTTTTTTTTAAAGGGGATCCTGAGGGGAATATAAAAGGTATTCCACAGAAAATAGCAAGACAAAACGAAGATGGTTTAGTGGAGCAGGGTCTCGTGCTGACCCACAGGCATAGTACCAGTTCTACCTTTTGTTTTAACCCTTCATTTTTAACAGCTCCTCACCTTCTATGTGCTTGGCTCCCCGGGGCCTGTTGCAGGGCTGTTGCTGGACAGCAGCATACCAGAGGATGTACAGGGATTGGGATAGTTGGGACAGTCTAAATAGAAAATAAACCAGACCACCCAACCTCTGAAACATGCTTTCTCCCCCTCCCCAGCCCCCCCTTCCCGAGGGCTGCCTGTGAACTCCGTTTGTCCCCACTCTCCCTCATAGCCCTTCTTCTGTGGATGGGCTTGGGCTGGTCTGCCTGAGCAGAAACAGTAATGGGAGACAGCTGGCAAGAAGGACACCAGAGCAAGCCGCCAGGATGCTGCTGTGTGTGCAAATGCCAAGACAGGATCAAAGTATTGCTTATTTGATAACCTCCAAGTGACACTCCTAAATTAGAAGCGGCAGTGGCACCAGATGCATTTCAGCCACAGCATGACTTGAAGGCTGATTTTCTAACAGACCCGAAGAAGCCACTCTGGTGACTTAGAGACCGCAGCAGTGCTTTTTCTTTGATGCTACAGAAGCATCCAGAGCTGAGCCTAGCACAGGGATTTTCACTGGTCTTTCACTCTTACTCACTCACAGAAAGCAGCAGAGCAGAGCTGCCCTGGTTTTTGCTTCATATAAATCATACATCCAGGGAGCGAGGATCATTTTGACAATGAACTAATATTTCTGGGTTGCTATTTCTGTGCTTTTGTTTGCCCAGACACAAAGACTCAGCCCTTTGTAGTTCCCAGATGACAATGTCCATGTTGCATGAGATCATGTTTGTGGTTTTGGACACATCTTTTTTTAACAGTGCCTATTGAATTCCCTCAACTCAGCACTTTCCTTCCTCTTGCTCTCAATTGATCAAACAATATCAAATGGAGCTCGGGAGCCGTGCATGTACATATCCCATGTTTTTTAATAAGGCTGAAGGAGATGGTTTGCTTCGTGTGGTAACCTTTTTGGGGGGCAAGTGGGAGAGAGAGGAAGTACCTGACAAAAAAAAGAGGCAACTAGAGCAGAGATGGCCACAGCAGGAGCTGACGAACAGAGCAGCAGGAGCAGAAAAGATCAGAGAGGTGGTAACAGCAATACAGACAAGCAAGGGTAAGACATCATCTAGGCAAAGACAATTAAGACCTTGCTTTGTACATCACCACCTCTTCATGGATAACATCACCAGGTTGGGAAGACAGAGCAGAAGCAGCTCTCACTTTTCAAGAGAAATAATTTGCTTCCAGGTAACTTGGGAAAAAGGGCACAGGGATGCCAGGAACAAGCAGGTAGTGCTGGCACACCCTTGGTGCTCAGGAGAGGAGATTCTATCCTGGAGGGACCCTGCCCAGAGGATTTCTGCACATTCACCTCCACTGCAGGGCAGCTGAACACAAGACACCGAGGGCTCAGAGACTGCCGAATGCTCGGGATGGCCTCTCACTGCAGCAGGAGGCTCTCCCGATGCTGACACTGCAGAGGTACAAGGCAGCAAGCCAAAATAATACTTAGGGTGCAGCAACACTTATAGAGGAACAGATTTTAGAGAGACAGACACTAATTCACTCAGTCAGAAACAAATCTCCAATTTCCTGGTCTCCCCACAGCTGGAGTTTTGAAGAGGAAAGAGGGTCATAAAGCTCTGAAGGAACAGAAATCTCCCTTCTCCATGCCAGCTCACATCCTCCCCATAGGACCATAAATACCGTATCCCCTGAACATGCTGGATGCAAACAGGAAAACTTTAAATCATGAGGGCTAATTAGCAGTCTTTACCCAGCATGTTCTTTACGAGGAAGGACTCCCTCAAGTCTGCTTCTCTCAGCAGCATCTCTTCATAACAAGCAGGGGAGGTGGGACCTGTCCAACACAATGGTCCCAGCAGAGGGTCCCACATAGGGGCTGCCACCAGCTGCTCCAGCACACTGGTCGGGCTCAGCTGTCCCACAGCAACACAGACTATCTATAAAAAGAGCTGACAGGATTTTAAACAACTGCTACCAATAACCTTGCCTCGCTCCAGATTTTCCACTGACAGACATCTTCAGTTTGTTTTCATTTCTTTAATTGATATCTTATTAGTTTCCCTATAAATAGAGCTAGTGAGCAAAGAGCATCGTGCAGGCGGGTCAGAAGACCGGTGCTGGCAGCAAGATGCCCAAAGGGAGAAGAGATAAGGAGCTCATAAATTCACAGGGGAAATGAGTCATCTCCAACTTTCCACAGAGACAAGGCCAGCCTGCCACAGGGTCCAGTAGTGCTACACAAGGCCTTCTTAACCTGAATTTGCACCACTGTCACCAGTTCACCCTCAGGCCCTGTTTGTGCTGCGATGCTGTAAGAGCCAAGCTACCGTCTTTCAGAGTGCTCAGACAAGTCCCACAGCGCTCATCCGCGGGAGGATTTTGGCCTCCTCTAAACACACGTCACTTGTATTGGCAGAACTCCAACTGACCTCAATGGATGAGAGAGACAAAACATCTGCACCCAACAAGACTTTCCAGCAAGCCTTTTCTTCTTAAGGAAAAAAAAAAAGGCAAGGCGAGCTGCCCTGTGTTCCCATGCTGGTCAGGGCTGAGGTGAGACCGTGACCAGGAACCATCCTGCTGGGCTGCCTTCTCCAAAATAACCAGCTACTCCAACCAGTTTGTGACATCCCACCTTGCTGTCACCACACCACCTCCCAGACACTTTGTCACATCAGTTCCGTGCTCTGGACAGGCCACTCACGAGGAGCCAGTTGGATTGCAGGATGAGAGAAGAGCAACTTGATTTCATCCACTCCTTCTCCTTGTCTAAGACATGCCTATCAGGCTAATCTCTGTTTTTATGTAAAGCTGGAAACTGTGTTATTCCCATTTTTAAGATGGAAAACCAAAGCAGAACGGTAATAAGTGATCCATCTAAGTTCATGCTGGAAGCAGGAGGCAGGGAAGGGGCAGTCCTGCAAGGGAGCCAGCATCCTTCCTCTGGCACTGCAAAACGGCTGGCAAGTGAATGAAAAGCGGAACCCTAAGCAATGCACCCTTTCCAAAAGCAATGGAAAACTGCAAGGACGGCACAAGGGATGCCTCTGAAGTGTCAGCATCCTGCCTGAAAACCTGCCCAGGTGTTTGCTCGGTGCCTCTGTGTTGTTAATCTGCTCCCTGCAGCACCAGGCATGCTCCCCAAAGGCCACTGCAAGAGCTTTCCATCCTCAACACGAGTGGGTTAGTAGAAATACGACATAAAAAGGTAGTTTTCTTTGTCACTTTTTAAGCACATCTTTTGTGATGCTGATAACCCAGCGCCACAAGCAGAGCCGGGAAGGGCTGCAGGGCACGACCTCTCAGGCAGAGAAACCACAATGTTAACATGTCCCAGTGACTAATCCCAAAGTTTATCATACTTCTCACAAGACAGTCAAAGCTATCCATAAATAAGCACACAGAACATTAACTGGCTGCAAATTACTTTCACCCTCACTAACCATTGTTACGACCTGTGTTAAGCTTAGATCTAGCAGAGGGATGCTGGGGTTTTTTACAGTCACTATCAGACAACCGTATGGAAAACGTGACAGCATTTCCCCAAATAATACTCTCTGAAGCACTCGCTGTAAATTGACATTTCCATCAAAGTTACACTCAAAATTAAAAGGGAGAGATAAGTTACCATTGTGCCACCTGGCCAGAGACAGGCAGTAAATCAGTGTCAGTGCAAAGGACACAGTATCTCTGCTGGCTGCTGCACAGAACTAATCCAACTGCACAAATCTAAGCAACGACTTTATTAACAAAATACCCAATGATAGAACTGTGTTTAAAAAAACCCAGTACTACAAATTACTGACCATCCAGTGCCCTGGAGCATTTTGGACAAGGTGGGAGCTCTTGTGCCATCCCGACCATTGGCAAACCTGCAGCAGACCCACTGAGTGATCTACATCGCAGGACAGGCACGTGTTGTTACTGCATCAAAGGAGGAAGCCAGAACAGACTGGGATTGATCGCTGGCCCAAAAATCACCCTGGGAATCTCTCAAAGCCAAACACAACAAGCGGAGCCCCTGATGCTGTGCTCAGACGACCCTGACCTCCGACTGCTCCTTCTATATGATGGATTCCATAGTTTTGTGGTTTGTTACTTTTTTAGGAATGAAAATAATCTTTGCATAGATACAGGGGGGATCACAATGCCATCTCCAAACAAACACTCTGCTTGCTGGCAAGGAGTTTTGTTAACACAACTAAACGTGCTGAATTATGCACACAGTTTGCCTGAACATGTGTTGAAGTTACAAAGATTGCCTGGAGCCCTCGATCCATTTTTAAGCCAGGCCCTTTGCGGGCTGCATTCCAACTATCTGGCCCATCAATGCTGAGTTTTGCAAGGGGCACCTCTAGCAACAGCACAACAAAAAAGCCCTTTTCCCAGCCAGCCGCTGCGGGCAGCCCAGCTGCTCCACTGCGAGCCCTGCCAGGCGATGCTCGCAAGGGGATCTCTTGAATTGTCCCGGTGCAGATGCTGAGGGAGGAAAAAAAAGGGGAGCAGTGGGGAGGAGGAATCATGGCAAGAGTGTTGGCCAAAGGAATTTCTTCCACATCCAGCCTACAGTCTTAACGGTCCCTACAATCCTTGTGCTTAGCCACCAGTCTCTGAGCTGTGGTTCTGACTTATACCAGGGCACAGAGAAGAACCAGAGACCCCTGTGCATAGTTGGGGAAGTCACTCTGTATCCGTGGGGAAGTGGTTTAAGTTTTCTCTGACCCCCTTTTATCCATCCACACCCAGTACAATACTTATGCATGGAGAAGGGTATGCTATTCCGACTTCCTCATCTGCCAATTTTCATTTTCAATCATACGTCTCCCAGCATTCCCAAACTGTTATCCTGTGTTTCTTTGCCTGACACATTATAAAAATAACCCAGACTGCAAAGCTCGCTTGATGTTTATAGGGCACCATGGAAATTTACAGCTCAAGATAATTACCTTTAAATAAAATGTTAATCTACAGTAACTACAAAATAGAGGACAGTTTGTGGAAGTGCTCTGAAATCCAGTGGTGGAAGTTAGTGCGCTGTAGGTGCAAATTAGTAACATCTATTAACGGGAGAATCTTGGTGGATTAGGCAAACTAACAGGAGTAAAAATAATTAACACCATTAGTCACATAAAACATAATTGCCTTCCAATTGCTTCAAACATTATTTTTCTGATGAAGTTGCTGGAAACTAATCAGAGCTGGCTGGATAGCTTATCAGGGGACAGCCACGGTCCACAGGATTAGCTGCTTAGTGCCAGAGCACGATTCACCCCGAGGAAGAGCTGGTCATCCTTCCCAGCATCAGGAAGGAAATATTCAGCACTTGACTCTTTACTGCTCTTTCATCCCCTTTCCAGACACCAGCAGCTCAGCCTGGGGCAGGCAGGATGCTCCAGGGACCCGCACATGCAGCTGCCTGCCAGCAACAGCGGCTCTTTTTTATAGCACCAGACCAACTTGCTTGTGGTCCTGGGCCTTACCTCCTGGTTCTGTTCATTTTGGTGGGTTTTGGGTTGTTGATTGGTTGATTCCACCCCCTCCCCATCTTAACAATGTTCACCTTTGATGCCTTCTTGAGCAGAGTTTCAGTTTGCTACCCTTGCAGGTGAACATGGACACAGAAGAATCTGTCTGAAAGCTGACTGCTCTGGAAACCAAACCATTTCCTCTGGGTTAAGTGCCTTTTCTACAAAGCCCTTCTGCAAATAGCAGCTTATTTCATACTTTGTAAGATGACTTGTCAAGCCCTGAATGCTAATATTGCAACCGCTCTGTGACAACAGCCATGCCTCTTGCTGGGAAGAGAGGAAGAGGGTCCTACAGAGACCACCACTTTCTGACCAGTGAAGCTGAGGGTGGTCACAGGCTTCATGGGGCAGAGACTGAAAATTAGTTTCTGGACAAAGTGAACTTCACTTCTGCAGGAGTCTTTCCTAAGCCTGAACACACCACTCTCCCACCAGCTCCCAAATTCCTGCCACCCCCCAGTATCTGTCCAAACACATCCAATGGTGCTCATAATGCTTTGTTAGCCCCCAGGGATCCCACTTGCTCCATGACTAGAGCATTCCTTTCTCCAGCGGGGTGCTGGGACCATCCCTTTCCCTTCCCCGTGCCAAGACACTGCCTGAAGAACCACATCACCTCGCATCGTCCAGAACATGCCCTTCTCAGCCCAAAGCAAGACAAAGCGAACATGCTCAGCCTGCACACAGGCTGGTAGTGGAGGCTGCTTGGCTGTGCCTGGGGTACCCAGTGCCTGCCTGATGTCAGGTGAGGTTGGCACAGGGCTGTCACTGCCACGAGGCCACCCTGGAGCAACCTGTGGGGTCTGTTCCCAGTGACCGCTGGGGGATCGCCAGCTGGAATGAGAGAGACATAGATCATCATCTGTCCCTCCCTGAGGAACAATCTGGCTTTTCAGCAGTAACAGTAAATGGAGAATTAATATCCTCAGTGTGGCATGGTGTCAGAGCGTCGCACGCCCCCCTCCCCCACCCAGTTGATGGCTTTCATCTGACATCACCGTTTTTTCCCCGCTCAGCAGCAGTCAATCAGCTAGAACTGCAGTGGCCCTCATGAACATCTCCCAGGAGAATTTGGAAAGGACGTTCCCACCCACCAGTGCCCCTCCACAAACTGCCCTTCATCATCCTCAGGGACCTGGATGGCTTGGACTTTCCAGTCATTGCAAAAATCCCATTCACATTGGCTCAGAGAGGGTCTGGGAGAGCAGAGAAGTTTGTTATGGAGAATCCAGATCACGTTTTTCCACCCTAAGTATTATCTTGTTTGCGCCCTCTCCACCGGCCTGTCCCTTCCTCCCTCCCAGCCAAGCTGGCGGGGAGCTCCATGGGGGTTTTTCTCCCCCTCCCCAACCAGATGTTTCATCTGCTTTTGTTGCTACAAGACACACTGGTCAGATCCTGGCAACATGCAGCAAACCCCGAGCTGCACAGCTAACGACTAGCATCTGCATCCAAGATTAATCAAGGAGGTGGGAAAAGGCACATCCAGCAAGACAGCACAAATCCCCATTTCTAATTGTTTTGCACCAGCAGCAAAACATTTAATTCTCAGGATTTCCGAGAGGCGGAAGAGGCGAGTGGATCGCTCGGCGCCTCCTGTTTACCAGGCCCAGAGGGGAGTAGGGTTAACAGAGAATTTCTTGTTCCATGCCAAAGAAATTACACTCTGGAAGAGATCCAGAGAGAGATCCTTTGTCTTCAAGAACAAAAGGGACAGCTCCCCATTTTCAGGGAAGGTCTGCACACTGCGACATGACCTCCACTGGCAGCATCACCATGCAGCGATGTGGCACTTGCCTGCAGGTGATGGAGCTTCGGACACTTACTGCACCCTACCATCACCCTACCCCCCTTTTGCCATGAATGCGCCCCGGACCACGTGCCACGCTCCCTTCCAGCCTGTCTTCTCCATCTCCAGGGCTGCCCCTGCACCACACCAGCCACCCTGCTGCAGCACACTCCCTTATCCCTTTCTAGTGCTCTTGGCACCATCATTTTGATGATGTGAAGCTTGAAATCACTGCATCTCAGAGCAGCCTTGGCAGTCCAAGAGACAGCCAACATGCCTCCACACAGCCCATGCTGCTCTGAAGTCTGTGAGCCACCAGAAAGGACCTAAGCCAACCTGTCTCATTGGGCTTTGTAGTTCCCTAGTGTGGATCTCCAGTGATAACCAAACCTCTGAGAAAAAGCCTGCTCAGCTGTCCACAGAGACATCGGTGATGGCAGCCAAACCCACATGCTTCTTGTACAGTCCTTGCCCACGTACAATGTGTCCTGTGCCTGGAGAGCTATGCACAGAGCTGAGGATCCTATGGGCTTTCCACTGACCTCTTGACATTTCTTCCTCCCTACCCCATGTTCCCAGGCAGCCCCAGAGAGAAATCTAACACCAGTTTTAGGGAGGAGACTCATAGAAGTTGTCCCACACAGACACAAGGGGAAGACACAGTAGAGAGCTCACAGCCATCCTGCTCCCATGGGAGATCCATCCCCAAAGGCAACATCTGGAGCCTTACCAGCAGCTGGCCTGCTCCCTCCTGATGGCCTGAGGAGGCCTGGAAGTATTTAACACCAAAAACTTAGGTCTTGTCTACCCTGCCCTTTTTCCTTGAAGTCTCTGTGAAGAACAGGGAATTTAGCACAAGAGTCCATAGCAACTGCTGACTGTTGTTAACTCTCTGATTCACTTCCCCCCACCCTTAAGTTCTTGTTTTATACTCGTGTCTGTTGTTTTCCTTATAGAGGAGAAATGATCTGTTGACATCCTCAAGGCAGAGAAGATTCCCAATGGACAGCTATTCCTAAGAGACTGCAACAAAACCAACCTGACATGGTGTATTTAATACTTGTAAGGTTGGGAAAAAGAGAAATATTGGGGGGAAGCAATAAAAACCCCAGTAACTTTCAGGTTTCATCACAGAGCAGAACAGCAGACACAAGTTACCCCCACAAGTCACCTTTAGGCTACAGCCATCATTTTTCAGTGACAAGACTCAAGAATTATTTATCACTGTTCTCTTAGTGCAACCATCAGATTACAAAGCCTCCTGGAAATAAGAGGGAGCAGGATGAGATTCCCAGTCACCCAGGACAATGTCTCCGTGCCGGCTGCTGCTAACACGTGAGTGCACTTGGGTGTGACTTCCAGCCCTTCCCCAGACACTGGGGATGCCCATGGGGCTCCCAGATTCACAGGGATGGTTTGTAATGGTACTAGCGTCCAGCTCAGCTCCCCCTAACTGCATGGGATTAATGTTACTTCCCTGCCTCTGCAAGACAACTCCATCCATGAACACCTGCAGAGTGCTGAGCATGGAAAGTTCATTATACCTGCACTGAGCAGAGAGAGGAGGGAAACCCCTGCCAAAAATGATTGCCTATCAGGGCTGTCTTCCTTCCTGCCACAGCAGTCCAGGGCCAGTTCTCATGTTTCCCAGGACAGGGTTCCCATGCAGACATGCTCCTGCCTGGTGGCCCCACCAAGGACCCTGAACTCCCCTGCCACTCTCCTGTGCTTTCTTCTGGCTGAGCCAAGCGCACTGGCCCAGGGGGGCATCCCCGAGGCCATGCACAGGACTGGCAGCTCTGATGTCTATTAAGAAGATGTCTGCTTCCTGCCTCTCCATATTCCTTATTTACAGACGCTAAAAAATTTGCTGCTTTGTGGCGTCAGGCCAAAACCAGCAAACTACTGCTCCTTCCCCCTCCTGAGGGCCCAGAGCCCAGCACACAGAGAAGGCATTACAACTATGTAACCTGAGGTCACATTTCACCCTGGACTCAATTAACAAGGGTTAAAAATGGAATAAGCCTTTACTTTCCCATAGGAAAGTTGTTCTCTGTTGCCCACTGCCTCCACTGGCCTTGTGACACTTCTGTAGAAGACAGCAGCATCCTTTAATCTGGTTCATAGGGATTTTCCCAGAGCGCTTTCTATGCTGATGGCTCCCCAGCAGACAGCCCCTCTCCAAGCCACCACATCCTGATTGTGTGGAGCATCCCTGGGTGACTGGTCCTGCTGCAGGGGGAAGGACTCATCAGCCTTCTCATGACAGCAGCAAATACAGCAAACTCATCCCAGTCCTCAAAACCCTCTCATACAAGCAGGTCAGATACAGAGCACAGAGATTATTTCTGTTGGGAAAGGGAATGCAGGAAACATGCAGGCAGGAGAGCATCATTGAGGCCAGCAACCACATCAAAAACCCTCAGCTCAGAGGCTCCAGTGTCTTGCAGCACATTTTAGTCTTCCCTGTCACACCAAGACTCATCCACCTGAAGAAATGGCAATAAATAACACCAGAAACCATGGCAGAGCTACCCAAGGGGAAGCTCTTGTCCCAGCACTAGCTCACAAAACCAGGGGACCTGTGACACCACAAGGTCACATGTCTGGAAACACACAGGGAAGCTAAGATCACCCATGGTCCACAGTAGATCTGCCATTAACTGCCCCTATTGCCCGCAGCCTTTCTTCTCCTCTTTCCATCCTTGCTCTGGGACAGGGTTTCATGCAACATGACCACAGTCCATGCTTTCCATAACTACCCTCTTGTCCCCTGGCCTATTAAACCACTTGTCCTTTGTGTCCCCCACTGGCCTGGGGCAACCCACTGGCCAAGTAAATGCTGTCCAAAGTGCTCTCCCTTTAACAAACCATGGAGAGAACCTGCCAGGCAAACAGGAGTGAGGCAAAGCCTTCATTTTCCCAAATCTCACCCACAGAGACCCCAGAGTCACAGCACATGAGCTGCTGGGGGTAGAAAAATAGAGAATGCAAACAAAAAAAAACACCTCAGGGCAACCAACACACTGTTCATCCCCTGCTTCTGCCCAAGAGAGGAGGTGCCAGAAAGTGTAGAGTAGGCACATGCAGCCACAGCCAACTCAAGCTCCTGCAAGAGCAGCACAGGGAGAGGTTTTAAAACCCACAACTTGAATACAAGCTGAGGAAGCCCAAAGCATGCCAGCAACATGCATGCAGAAAAGGACAAGCGATACCATGTCTGTACATACAGGTGCCTCATCACCTCAAGCCTCTTGGGACAGAACAAGAATTGAGCAGCTGGTGACCTCCTCTCTGTTTCTCCAAATACCCAGCAGGCCCTCAGCTCCCAGGAACACCATGATCACAAGCAGCACCAGCACATCCAGCTATCTGCTCAGGTTCAAAACCTGCCCAAGCTATGCCAAGAGAATGAAACTGTCCCAGAGGGAGCACGGGCTGGAAATCAGGAGACCTAGCAATAACTGCCACCTTGCACGGACTCACTGCCTGGGCTCAGGGAGGGCACCCAATCCCTCAGCAGCAGCTCCAGGAGGAGCTGGAGGGATGAACAACCTCTCCCAAGGGCAGAAAGGGCCAGAGACAGAGCTCTGAGCCAAGTGCAAATTGCTGCTGGCATCCCAACCATTGGGGATGTGACAGTTACCCCTCTTAGAGCACAGACAACATCTTCATCCAGTACCGAGCCCTTTGCAGCTGCCTTCAACCCCAGTGCAGACATTGCTCATCCAAAGCTCCATGTCCCAGCCCACCACATCCTCTCCAACACACCAAAGCATGAGTGCACTGGGGTTTCTATACATGGCACTGCTCATTTACCCCCTGCTGCTGCTCCTGCATCAGCCAGGTCTCCCCAAAACCTTCAAACAGCATGACATACATCAGAAAAAAAGAAAAAAGAAGAGGGAGAGATAAACGTTTTAATAGCACAGCTGTTGGAAGCAGAGTGAGAAAACACAGCAGCCCTTGGACTGGAAGGGCTGCTCTGCAGTTTGGGAGTTTTTCCAGCTGGGCTGGGAGACTCTGGAGCCGCTCACGCACGATGCCTGGGCAGAAAGGATTACCTGTGGTTAGCTGGGATGTGGCTCTGCAGCATCTTTGCCAGCCCTGGCTTAGGGTGTTAGCTTGTGCAGCCACATTGCTGCATGGAGCTGAGGGAGCCCCACTGGTGCCCCTCACAGCCCACCTGTGGGCTGCAAAGCACCTTTGCTCCATGCCCACCCATCTCCACCTCTCTCAACTGCCCTGTAGCAGAGCCCCTTTAACTGATCGGACAGGGTCCTGCCGGTCAGGGCTAGGAGAGCCTCTCATCACAGGGTGCTCAGACACTCTTGCCGTCCCCCCCAAAGCACCCAGGCAACGCAGAGAACAGAAGGGGCAGCACGGGGCTCCAGCACACATGCCCCTGCTCATCTGGGCAGGATGAGGGCCAGGTCTGCAGATGGTTAACGCTCACCGCAGAGCTCAGATTTCCAAGCACTCTCATCGGGACACATCTCCAGAGAGCTCAGCACCCAGCACAGGAGGAGTTTTGGAAAGCTTTGCCCCCAGGGTGCAAACCCCATGGTCCAGAATGCTTCAGAAAAATACACACAGCAACATATATTCCCTCTCCCACACACACTGCAGCATATATAATTTCCACCGCAGCAAGGGGAGAGACATACATCAATGATCCTCTTTCATTTTTCTTGCTGAAAGCTTCTGGCTACAGAATTTGGCAGCCAGGGAGCTGGTGGTACAGCTCACAGAGACGCTCCAAAGGGGAGGCATCGGCTCCACATGCAATCCCATCCCCTGGCCTCTGCCCTGTAGCAGACCAGGCTTGTTGCTATAGCTCATTAAAGGGGGATAAAAGTAACCTTTAAAGGTTGCTTTCATGTGAAACAAGTCTAAAGCCAAACAATGACTTGGCAAAGAGTGAATTGGATTTTTAAAAGCAATGAAATTCACTGGAAGTCTTATTTCTTTTTTTTTTTTTCCCCCTGCTTCTTCTTTTGAGCCTGATGGTGGATTATTTTTCCTTGACACAATCCCGCCTCCGCTGTGATAGATGACGGCACATTTAGCAGTGTTCAGCCAAAACTTTTTATCTCCATATGGAAGATGGATGGATGAAGACTCTGAAGCCCGCATCAATTCCTTCAAGAACAAACAAGGATCCTGCCCAGACCACCTCCCAGGTTTGTTTAAAATACACAGAGCATAGGGCAGAGGATGTGATCCTCTAAAGGCCCATCTGGCACCATTTGAGATGTTTATGAAGCAAAACGGACTGAGTACTGCCCAAGACCTCTGGCCATCCCACTGGAAAACACTAAGGACAGCTGTAGCTTGGATGGGCTTTGTTCTGGGGGGCCAGGACTGCCTGCACAGTCCCGTGCCGGATACACTATGTCAAGCACTGCTGCGTGCAGCAGGGTGGGAGGCCTGAGGAGGTGTCCTCAGCTATCTAAGCAAGGATCACACAGAGGTCCTTGAGGACAGAGGCTGGAAATTCAGAGAAGCCGCCAGATGGCTCTTGTGAAAAATAACAGGCACTGGATCCCTGCAGTGGTCCCCACTGGGAACAGACAAGGCAGGAGAGTCATCCTGGAGAAGCAAAGCAGGAGAGCAGGTGATGAGAACCTAGGAGCAGCTCCAAGCCTTGAAGGTTGCTCACCAGCATGAGTGATTTCCTTCCATCAGCCCAGGCCAGACACCAGAGGTAAGGCAGCAAGCAGGTGATGTTCAGGACTCCAACTTAGTTAAAGGAAAAGGAAGAAATCCACCAGGATCACAGCTCCTTCTTTCTTGCCTTTACATGCCACAACAGATGGGGCCACAAGCCTTCAAGGAGCTTGCCCACAGCTGAGCTACAAGCTCAGGAGTGCCGCATCCCACAAGACAAGCTCCCAATCCCCTAACTGCTTTCATAGTGCCCCCTCCCACCAACACCAAGAAGTACAGAGAGCAAGATATCAGTAAACATCCAGAGAAAACTTGCTGGGGGAACACCAACCTGAAGCAGATAAGGTAGAAAGGACAGCACAGGATGGACACGAGAGGTGAAGGGGGCTGAGGGTTGCACACCTGTAGGAAAATATTACAGCTGCATCCTTACAGCAGCAACAGGCGTTACACGAAGCAACACATGCACCATAGCGCACACACACCTCATTAATAATGTCTAGAGCTCCTAACACAACGTGCCAAAGAAGTTACCTAACCCACAATAAAAACTTCTTTGGCCCCATCTCAGGTACAAAAGCCAACGCTCTTCAACTCTTAAAACGCAAAAAGCCCCCAGATATTTATAAAACTCAGCTGGGCAGCTCAGTGCAAGCATTTTTTACCAAAGCATTAGGGATCAAAACTGACCATCCAGCTGACAGGAGCTTTGTAGCTGCAGTGCAATCCTCTCCAGCTGCCCTCAGCCCCAGAGCACTGTGCCCTCAAGCCCACCACTTCTTGTCACTCCAGCCCATCAAACATGTCTGCTTTCAGTGTGATGCCAGCACCTCCTACGCAGCACGGGCAGCTGGTGGGAACTGCACACACACACACACACACACGAGCACACATGGATAGGTGTATATACAGGTCAGCAGAAGATGGTGCCTCCACACAGCACATCGACCTGGACATCACGGGAAGGTGAGACCCAGGCTTGCTGCATCCGCAGGCTCCTGCTGTTTCCTGAGGACTCTTTCCAAGCACGGAGTGCCCGCGGGCACCTTGTGGCACACACGGGCAGGCTGCCCGGCACTGCGCTGTGCCGCACGCTCAGGTAAGGTACGTGAGGGCAGCACATGAGGCTTCATGGGGATCTCCCGGTGACAAACGCCATCCCAGCTCAATGGTTAAGACCAGGCCAAGTAAACACAGAGTATATTTATTGCTCCCAGGAAATGCTTTAATTCCCCACCCCCCTGCTTCACATTCACTCCAAGATAGCAGCAGCGAGCTGCGAAACACTCCCTCCATGTGGTGCTGTTAACCATGGGAAGCAAACCGCACTAGCTTGGACAGATCATTATCCCTTCATGCACTGGGCTGAAGAAGGGGGTGGTAGTCTCTAATGATGCTAATTAAGTCCTTAAGTGTCTTGGTAAAAAAGCAGGTAAGACTTCAGCACAAGGCAGAATATTCCATTAGGGCAGGCTTCACCGTAGACACAATGCTGCATAATGGGATCCTGTAATTATGCCTGCACTGCAGAGACTTTTAAAAAAAGGAACCCTGTTTTACATTCTCTAATGCAAACAGCATGAAATGATGTTGCTTAGAAACCTTTACACTCCTACAGTGTGTGCAAAAAAGTTATTCCAGACATCTGTATTTAAAATAAAATTTAAAAACAATCCTACCGCACACACTCACATGGATCTTGGCTTCACGTTGAGTGATGAAGCCTATGAAATGTCAGAGGAAATTTAAATTAAAAAAAAAATGACATGCATTTAAAAACTTCAGCAGCTTGTTAAGTCATTTCAGGTTATGTCTGGTACTGTTCCACCTCACCCCTTTACACAGGGCTCTGTCTCAGAGGACTGATGGTGCCATGTGTACCAATCCAGACTTGGAGGCTCCTAATCATTTCCCCAGTCATGTTGACCTCGAACACCTGGAATACATTTTCTATTCCAGAAAAGCCACCAGAGGTTTTAGTTGAGAACCAGCATGCACACCAGAGCACCATCCAGGTCCCAGCATCCCAGGAAGACCCACACCGCCAAGCTGATGGGATGGTTTCACACACAAACCAAGCAGCAGGGCACAAGACCCAAACCCTGCTTGCTGGCAACCTCTGCTTGGTAGCTTACATCAGGCAGAGAGCAGCAGGAGACCCTAGTGCCCTGAAGTTTTCTACGCCAAAGGCAACACAGTCAGATCTGCAGCAGCCCATAAATAGCATTTTACTAAGCACCATCCTGATACTTCCTCCTGTAAGTCAGGCATCACGTCCCACAGAGATGGCAGGCCCCACTGGGGAAAGCTTCATCTCAGTCCAAGTAGGCAGGCAGGGATGGGGCTTTCTGCACCCACGAAATCAAGGAAAGCAGGGAGGAACTGTCGGCTTTGCTCCGTGCATCCAAACACCCAGCCCTGACCTGAACCACCCCACGCTCCCTGGCACAGCACAGCCCTGGGAGCCCCATGCAAGGCTGCCACTGCCTCCCACCCACCCATCGCTCTCCCCACCATCTCCTCCTCCTCCTCTCTGAAAAGGTCACCCCTCTTTGCCTGGCAACGGGAATGAACGCTCGGCAGCAGGCATGGCTGATCGATGCGTCACAGCTGCCACCACACTGTCACGCTGCCGTGCAAAGGCCAGCAGTTACTCCAGCAGGAGCAACCAGGGATGTCACAGACCTCAGATGCAGGGATGTGCCCCACCTGGCTGCGCTGGGCTTGGCACGATGCAGAACGCTGATGTGATGCATCGCCACCTTTCCCCAGCCCCAGGTTTCTGGTTTGTTATTTCCAGCTGGCAGAGGGGAATGGAGATAAGAGATTGAGCCTGTGTGCCTTCATCAACTGAGAAACATGAAAATCCTGAGGGATGCACAGAGTTGGAACCTCATCTCTGTCCTATAGGGAAAGTCTTTGCTGATGGGAGACTGGGGAATCAGCTGCTGTGCCTCTGGTACAAAGGCCTGACTCAGCAAGATTATCTGAGCCATGCCAACAAGGGCCCAGCACCAGGCAGAATTTTCAGCTCTGCTGGTACCCACTCTTTCAAGACTCCCTAGATCCTCAAGAATACAGTGGCCATGTGGCTCAAAATCTCCCTTCAGAAGCACCACTTTTCCCTGTCTACCACAAAGAACCTCCTCATAAGAGCTTGTTAACTATTGCAGCATTTTAAATGGTATACAGATACCTGGAATGGTCCTTAGGCAGAACATGGGTGAGCTTCTGCTCAGAAATGTGGCACCTGCAGGTGTTTCAGCCTCCTGCCAGGGAGTTCTTACTGGCGGTGCAGGTATCTACAAGTTTGCCCCTTTCTCCCCACACAGATGCTGAGGATCCAAACCTGGAGGCTCACTCTCCCTGTCCACAGGCTTTCCAAATTCACTTGCATCCCCCTCTGAGGCAGGAAGCATTGCCTCTTTGATCAACAGCCCTTCACACCCCACTCTGGTTACCTGAACTGGTTATTGCAAGTAGTGAGGAGCCAGACCACAGGAAAAGGAACAGAAGTGTTTAACCTCTTGGTTTTCTGCTGCTGTTACAGTCAGAGGGCATGGATGGATCTGGAAGCCACAAATGCACAAAGCACCAAGTCACAAGTCTTCAGCTCCCCAGGTTGTCCCCAGGAAGCAGCTTTGCCTTTATCACAGAATCGCCACCACCAGCATGGAAGTGAGGCCAGAGGATCAGCATCTGCCCTGAGCAATCGGCTCCCTGCAGGAGAGCCCAAGGTTGGTCAGAGACGAGGTGGCAGAAGGGAGAGCTCTACAGTGGAAGCACACAGACCACCAGTGACCCCAGGCAAAGGGCTGTGTCCTGGGCAGGTGAGAGCTCTCAGCCATGAGACAGCATCAGGAGCTGATGGAGGGATCAGAAAGGAGCTCTCAGCAAAGGTACAGGGACAGCCACCATCCGCAGACCTTTGAGGCACTCTGCATCTGCTCTGTGCCTCTCATCCTCCCTGCTGGCACACAGATTGTGACAAAACTGCTCTCACCTGGATGCAAGAAAAGCAATTCGAGGACTAAGAGGCTTTAAAACCTCCTGGTAAAAAAATTATCAAGTTGTGAGAATTTTTATATCATCCAGAAGACAGATGTTGTCCAGCTGCTGAAGACAGAAGGTTGGCAGATTCCTCACTGCACGATGCTCCTCTCCAACTGGAGCAAACTGCAGAAAACATATCCTTCCTGGGGGAACGCACACAGAGCAACAGGCCTGGGCAGCTCTCCTTCTGCTGGCTGCTCTCCTCCTGCTGAGATGGGAGACAACTGCCGTACAGGCACATTCTTCTTTTATCTTTGATTGTTACTAAAAATAATGGATACGAGCTACGTGGCTCAGGCTGTTCTCACCAGTGTTCATTGTGGGGTGATGTCCAGCTCAGACTGAACGTAGTTCCACATGCAGAGTGCTGCTGGCTCCCCAGGGCTCACACCGTGCAGGAGCACAGTCCATATCTGTCCTGTCCATCAGAGACACATGGTGCTAAGGGCATGAGCATGCACACCAGTGTGATGCACCAGCTGGGATACCACCAACTGGGAGATGAGAGGTTGTGCCCAGAAATGGAAAGTGGAGATAAGGAGCCAAGTCTCCCCATGTACACGCAAGCAAGAAGCTAGAAATCCGGTGATCTTTGAAATAAGACAAAATTCAACCTATTATCCTTCATACAACATCAGACACCTCCACTCTGGTATCTGTAGAGCCACCTGAAATCTCAGCATTCACTCCCTGAATCTTCTGTTCGTTATCAAAGCTCAAGTGTGAGCCACAGCAACTACAGCTATTTTTTCCCCTGATCCTTGTATAGCACAACCAACCAGTTGAAGAACAAGCCCAAAGTCTGGAAGATAACACTGCAAAACACAGCACACAGAGAACCTTCACACATGCTCCAGAACAGACCTCAAAACACCAAGGAGATCCCCTTCCTGCGTGCACTTCCATTTTGGATGGGCCCAGAGGACACCTCCCTTCTCACAGATAGTTAAGTGAACCACAGGTTTCGTCTGGCTGCCCTCTGCATGAACAGCAGGTGTTTTACAAGGGGTGGGTGAATGGCCCAGAGAGATAAAGTGAAAGTCTAAAATGGCTGTTAGACATCAGAAGCCGGATTAGCAGCACCTCCAGAGCCCATGGGATCGCTTCACCTCCCACCCCAAGAAATCAAGACTGTAACACCACTTGGGGCTATTCTGCTGCACTGTATTTAAGAACCAGTTCAAAAGACTTGATTCAATGCTCCCAGCAATGTAAAACATTTCCCAGCCAGCTCCAGCAAAGAGTTAAACACATCCAACCTGTTGATTAATTTGCAGGCAACAAGCTTCACTAATAAAGCCCCGGGGACCTTAATCAAGCTGTTTGCTGGATGCCAGACCAAAGCAGGGAGATGGGCAAAGCTGTCAGGATAGATTAGTGTTTGCCCACTGGCAACATTTCTCCTGAATGAAAGAAAGTGGGGAGGTGGGAGGGGGTTGGGGGGGAGCACACACATAAGTGCAGCCGCAGAGCACAGAGGGGAAATGATGGAAATGATGTGCCTGGTGCTAGCCAGCAGCAGGGCCCGAGGCTGGATGGCTGCAGGAGCTCAGCAGCCTGCACAGGGGAGTTAATCACAGGAGATGATTTTGCATCTTGGGTTTTACGTTCACCTCCATTGTCTGTGATTCCTTCCAAGAAGCTGGGAAGGAGCAATTTTTTTTTTCCTTTTTCTTTTTAAAAAGTTCTCATCCTTGGCCATTCAAGAGTTTTGTCTCCTGGCCCCTTTTCACCTCCTATTCCGTGGAGGGCTAAATGAAAGTTGCTTATAATTGACCCCATTTTGAAGGGGTTTGGTAACACAAATTGGGGTGAGAACATTTTGAAAATTCAGCTCAAGTTGAAAAAGGATCATTTCCTTTCATTATTACAACAAGGCTTGACTGGGTGCCTTTTTCTTCCTGCAGCATTTACTATTCTGACACGGCACCTTCAGGGTAACACAGCGGAATCCAAGCAAACCCTCTGCCTTCCCATCCCTTCGCCAACTGCAGAGAACCCAGTTGGAATCAGCACTGGAATAAGTAAGAATTACAGATCCAAACTCTTGTTTCTGGTTATGTGCAGGGAAACTTTTCATCTTTTAAGCTGCTAAACTTTATTGAACTTGGCAATCCCTTTGATCAGAAGTATGCCCTTACGTGCTGCCAGGGAGCATCTATCTGTCTTGGTACCAGTTTACCAGGCTGCTGTGAGGCCAGGTGGGTGTACAGAGGTTGTAAAACACCCAACTACACAGGAATAAGCATAAAAGCCCAAAAGTTGTGGGGTTTTTTTTCCTAAATCTTAACTGACCAAAACAAAGGACCAGAAAGCTGCTCAGCTGTGTGTCTCACTTGTGTCAGGTATGGTTGAATAAGGCCATTTTCCCCACCAGCTCTCTGCTGCTCCAGCCAGCAGGAATGAAATACCCTGTGGGCATTTCCACAGCTGGTGGAAATTGCTGTAGATTCACTCATATCAGCACAGTTTTGATAATTTACACCAGCCAAAGATCATCTACTGTGTTTACAGCTCCACCAAGCATCACAAGGGACACAAGCAGGATGTTGACACCTCATGACTTGTACCCATGGATGAAGGGGACTAAAGCACTAAACAAATGCAAATGCAGCTGAGGATTATCAAAACCAATTATGAAAAACAAGTAGTGGAAACAATGATTCATCAGGAATTGAATGAATGTTGGGCCCAGATGTTGGGCCCCGTCCTGCACTCAGTGGATTTGGTGATGGCATGAGGACACTAGCCCTATAGACAGAATTTTTAAAGCTTTTCAAATGCAAAAAATGCCCAGTGCTGGTTTTGCCACCCCACCTTTTTGTCTACTCTAAATACCTTTCAGACAGCTCAGGACCTTGGAAAAAATCTGTGTCATCCTTCTCAACCCACAGGTACAAAGTCAAGAAGAAAAACTCCATGACATGGAACCCACATAGGAAAAGCTGTGTGAAACCATTGCTTGCATCAAGCCAGAGACTGGCTGAAGCACTAACAGTCCCCTGAACCAAGTATCCCTGCATAATTATTTCTCAGCAGACCTCAGAGCACTTTTGATATGCTTTAGAAAACACTGGCAATGTTAACTGTCTCTCTGTTAATAGCTGGAAAACTTGGGAGACACAAAAGTGTAGACACCCTTGTTCAAGGTCACATACGCCAATGAGGCCACTGGATGCTCTCAGCCACCACCTCCACCTGGAGGGGACATGCCAGGCATTGTACCAAGCACAACTCCAGCAGCCAAATGCCCTGTCAATGTTAGCCAGTGCTAGAAGGATGTCCTCATCAGGTAGAGAAGTTCAGCAACAGGCACGTGCTGTACCTTGAACTAGAGAAAACCCGATAGCCAGAAGCACCCTCTCCCCAGGCAGTATTTCCATTGCTTTCACTGGGAACAGTATCAGATCTGAAGTTGAGGAAGGGCTGGCACAGGAACCTGACAAGGACTATCAAACCCTGGGTTAGATCTCTTCACACCAATAGAGCAAAATGACCTTGCTCCATTAGTGTCAGCTCTCCATCTGCAAAGTTTCAAGTTAAAACGTCACAATTGAACAATAAAGTCAAGTGTCAAGTGAGTCACTAGCATAGATGAAATAAGAAAGGTCTACTTGAATCCCCCCACCCCACTCCAGGGTCAGCAGCCAAGATATTCCCCATCAGCTGCAAGCTTCCTGGATTGCCAGTGAAATCACAAGCAAAACGCCAACATGGCTTTTTTTTTCCCCCCCTCAATGTTCAAAGTGTGTTCAGCAGTTGGATTCCCACAGGCTGTAAATCCACCACCCCTTAGATAACACAAACCTCTGCCAGAAATATGTTAACACTGCACTGACACACCACATCTGTCTGGCTGGTTCAGCCCTGCCGAGCCCCTTGCTAAGGGGCCGTGCTAGCTTGTGTCCCAGGGATAATCCACATTGTTCTCTCTTGAATTAGGGGGGGCTGGTAAGGAAGGGTTGGTCATATGGACTTGGGTTTTTTGCCTACCAATAGGTCAGGCATAGGTGGGTGAGCTGCCCAGAGAGCAAAACATGGGCCCCAGTATAACAAGGTTGGGGCTTCTGGCATAAGCTCTCATGTAGTAAAGAGGTTGATGAGGTTATACTGATGAGCAAGCTACACAGGATCACCAGAAAATGGGAGCTCCCTGGAGCTCACTCACCTCCTTATATTCTTCTGCTGAAGTCACTGCCAGGATCTAACCCATGTTTGCAGCCCCCTGGGTGCAAAGCTGCCTGGGAGAACCTTTGGTGAGAAGAATGTCCTTAAGGATATTTGAGCCCTTCGGAGAACCAGCCGGTACCATGCCAGACACATGGACCAACAAACCATGTCAGTACCAGAGCCAACAGCGCAGTGGTCAGTGTCCCCAGGACCCTCAGCATCTGAGCTCCCAGTGCAACAAGGTCCATGCTGCAGCCATGCAGGTTGTAATCCCTGATGAAAAGCAGACTTTGCTCATAAGTGAGGTTCAGGGCTGAGGTAACCTATCAGTCCCCTCTCATGGTCAAATTATTTGTTGATCACCATGGGATGGAGTCGCAAGAGCTGTGGGTAGGCCATGGGAAAGAGAACTGCTGTTCCTGTTCCAGCTCCATTCCTAGTTAATAGTCCCACGGGTCACAGTAATTCTGGAACAAAACCCCAGGCAACACTTTGCCATCAAAGAGGAGAAAAAGCCTGGCTAACCTAGAGTAAATCAATGGCAACAACTGAAATGCAATTTCCCAGCAAAAAGCCAGAATAAAGATTGCAGAGGGAGTCCATCGTAAGAGAGATAAAGATGATTCAGGGGAGACAAAAATCAGTAGGGAAAGGGGAGGGGGGAAAATCCAATGTTCAGTGCTCAGATCACACAAAAAAGTAAACAGATGAAATACTTTTATTTTTTTCTTTACTTAGTGTAGCAGAAAGATGATATAAAAATATAGAGTATAATCTTACTGAAGCCAGTGGAGCACAGCCATAAATTACAGCTGACAAATAGCTGAAAACAAAATCAAACCAGGAGATCGTTTGCAGGAGACTTTCAGATGACTCTGTGGGTCACTTCGATCTCCAGCAGTTAAGGAAGAAAAGGAGGGTACGGGGAAGTAAATTATTTCTGTCAGTCAAGCTTATCTGTCACAGGGCTGCACTTTCCCTACCATGGCACACTTGTGCGATTAATGGCCAGGCACGATCTGGAACCAGGCAGGAGACTAAAAGCTAGAATTTGGTTACTCAAAAAAAAAAGATGCAATACCCAGGCTCAGCTAACAAACACCAACTCTCACAGGAATTTCTTCCCAAACCAGTAAAAAGATGCACTTTGTGACAACTAAAATACCAAAGCAGCTACGGGATAGCAAGAACATCTCTACTGAAAAGTACATCCAGGGATGGCAAGTCATTGAGCACGGTGTCAATGCCCAATAAACTAAGATGCTAATTAAAAGCAGAGCACTTTCCCATCTGGGGTTCACAGCAGAGACGAGCTATACCCAGAACAAGTCTCACCAGGGGAAGGGGATGGGTGAATAAAGGAGGCAACGGAAGAACGCTGATTGACAACGCGGTCAGATTTTCATGCTGTCTGTGATGAGACTCTTCACAATTGGCTGTTAAAGAACCCACATAATCATGGGAAATAATAAAGCAGCAAATGAATTAGGGAGGGGATGAGGAGGAGAAATAAGCAGGCAGTCTCATTAGGGTGATTTTTTCATCTTAAAAGCCCAGCTCCCTATGATGATCACCAGTTTATTGGCTCAGAAAATAGGCTGAGTGAAGAGGGGTTAAAATCCGCCCCCCTCTCTCTCCCAAAATTATTCCCAAAGGAAAGCTGGGAAAACTTCAGAAGTCCAAGACAGCAGCAGCTGTTGGGTAGTGGTGGCTACTGCCCAGCTGATAAAAGTGAAAAAAAATCCCACTAATTCACCCACCAGCATGATTAGCACCCACACAGGAAGGGGTCGGGGCAGCTCAAGGACAACCCATGCTCAAAATGGGTGAGAGCAACCTGGAAATAAAACAACTTGGCGATTCACTCCATGTGAGCAAAGGCTTAGGAGCCCAGTCTATCCCCATAGACACCAGTCTCAAGGGATGAAAGGAAAGCGTTCACCTTAAAAAAGCAGAACAAACAGGTGGCAGAGTGAGTCCTAGCTCCCCCTTTCTCATCTCTGAGAAAGTAATTGATTAAAAAGTACACTGAGGCTGTGAGATGAAGGAAAGTCAAAACTTGCTAAAATTCATGCTGACATTCATAATTCAGCCTTCCTGGATACTCACTCTGCCCAGGGAATGGAGCAGGTGTCCGTAAGGAGAGGGAGAAAGGATGCATTTCAGGGTACCTTTGTGACATCATCTTTGCAGCCTTTCAAAATGTTTATTTTTGTTTGGGTGTGGACAGGCCTGTTAGAGGAAATGATTTAAAAGACACTGTATAATTGCACAAAAGCACATTGTGTTTCGCTGCAATAATCCTCCCATGAAATACATCACTGTGCGCCATCACCGCAGGGGTCCTTCAGAAAAAGCCTTCAGTGCCAACTGCAAAGCCTGAGCCCAACCTGCACAGCTGCCTTGGGGCTGGCTTTCACCTCCCTTGTGATGGCATCGAGGCCACTTAGCTTAACACAGGTCCCATGCAACCAGCTCACCCCCAGACAGCAGGAAGAAAGCTCACTCAGACCCTGTGTGACACCAGTTGTGGTCACATCTTCATTGAGAGGGCTGGCAGAGCCAAGCATGCATTAGCTGGTAGTGGGAGAGAGCCACCGGCCCAGAAGAAGGTCTTGCAGAAGAAGCAGTGGCGATTGAGGTGGATAGGTACTGTTTTGGGTGGCTTTTCTACCCCCTTCCCAGGGTTGGGGACCCACAGAGCACCGCAGGAGCTGAGCTGCAAATGCTACCAGTGCCAAGCAGGGCAGCAAAGGCACCCAGGGGCCATCTGCTCTCACCATAGCCCAAATGCAACAGGTCCTCCAGCATAGGGGCAGCCAGGCAAAGGATAACACCGTATCATTCCCCACAGCAAGCAATCAGCCAGGCAGACTCAAAGGGGAAAAAGCAGCACAATTATCCAAATGTGGAGATGATCCAGCATTATGAAAGATGCTGATAATGAGATTTTCCTAAGTACTGCTAGGACATAATACTACTGCCATTAAGATTGTCTTAGAAGGATCTGAATGACAGTTTGAGAGTCAGGGACACATCGTTACACCCAGAATTTTACCAGGGTCCCTTCTACCATCCCCTAAAGCACCTGAGACTGGCAATGTTTTGGAGAGTGCTCTACTGGCCCATGAGAAAGAATCTCTGCAACAGTCCCCCAGTACCCAACAAAAGCTCCCTCCCAGCAAACTACTATACTGTGAAAAATGTGGGTGGAAGCCAAAAGCAAAGGGTCATTTTTGGTTTCCACTGGCACCAATTATACTTTTGGCACGTTTATATGATTTTTTTCCATAATCAAGATAATGAGGTTAGGCTTTCTTTTTATTTAAACAAACAAAGGCTTATAATGGGTAGTCTGTGCTGTGCCATGTCTGGAGCCTCCAGCTTATCAGACCCATCACTGGACACAATTTTTGTTAANTAGAGGGGGTGAGGGGTCAGTGAAGCCCACAGACCCAGCCCACACGGGTGGAAGGGAGGTCCCCCTTATCTCTACTGGATCTAGCATGTCAGTTTTGACTGGAGGCAACAAAGGGACAGAGACACAGCAGTCAGCAACCAAACAGCTTCTGCTGCCACCCTGAGCTCTGCTGGAGACTCAAGCACTGGCTAGCAACTCAGAGAACAGAGGGAAGCCAGCAATACCCATCGCCAGCTGCACATTTCTAGACCCAAGAATGTACTTTTCCCAAAGATGTGGCCCGGGGGGGCATTTTGCAGGGTCCCTCCCTTGCTCTCTCACATCCTTGACCAGCTTAATGGGGCTCCCTGGAGCCAAACCCATGTTTCCCATAGCTGGATCTGATGACCACCCAGACCCAAACATCCAGTAACAAGCTGGCTTGGGCCTCCACAGTCTTCTCCCCTCAGAGGGACTGGGGAGGGACACAGGAGGGTGCTGGCAGGAGGGCAGCTTGGGTTCCTTCGGGACTCATCTTTCCCAGCCTCGCTCTCCCCATTTATACATTACTGGGGGAGTGAAGATACTTGACAGCTGCAGAAAAGCAGATAATTTTGCCTGCTGTGGATCTGTTTACACAAAAGCCACTGGTTTATGAGGAACAGCTTAGTCAAAGCACACAAAGAAACACCCTGCAATATTTTTGAAGGGGTTTTTTTTACTGCTTTGAGCAGCGAAAGGTTAGCGACAGAAATAGAGCGAATGAAGCAGCTTAACAAAACAACTGCTTCTTGTTTCTCTTATTCTGCATCTCCCCTCCCACCCTCTCACAAACCCCGCTTGCCCTCCCCTCCCACCCCACATTTTCTCCACACCTAGTGCCCAGGGACCTTCCTTCTCCTGCCTGATGCTCTCACACCATCAGCATGATGGACCCAGCACCTTCAAAAACCCCAGAGGGTACTCAGCACAGCCCAACAACAGGGCCAGGACAGCTCAGTTTCTCCACTTCAGTGTGAGGGAAATGAGAGAACTGAGAGATCATCCCTCCTCCTCCTTGCACTCTCCAGCCTTTTCCATTAGCCAGGCTGCTCCCTCTGCTTACAGTCCTCCTGCCATGCGCAGGCTTCACCAGCTCCAGGTATTACAAGGCACAGGTCCTGGCCTCATACTGCCACAGCTCATTGCATGGGTGCTTCCCCCTCCCCTTGCTCTGTGGGCATGCAGGTATAGCTGTGAAGTAACCCTGGAGTCGGCATCCCTGGTATCGGCAGGAGCCCAGAAGCACCTTTAAATCACCCTATGAATGTACTGTTCATAATGGAGGCACTACCAGCATCCAGCTGTCTAACCCACAGCCAGAGCAAGAGGTCCAGTTAATCCATGGTGAGCTGTGCTCAGTATCCTTCCCTCCCCAGCACCCTCCAAACCTGAGGGGCTGTGACAGCTCAGTCCTGAGTTTTCACAAGGTCAGGGGTGGCTGCTGCAATCCAAGCTGTTCCCAAGGGACAGGGACCAGGCAGCACCCCCGGTCACAGCCCATGGCAGGAAATACTTGGGTTATTGTTACTGCGTTTCATTTAAGAGGCTTGTTTGTCTCAGCCCCATCAGCATTCAGCAAATTACAAATAAAGAACAAAAAGCTCTGAAGGAAAAGAGTAGCTCAGGTCAGCCTGCTATACCAGTTTGCACTACAGACAAACCACGTTATCCCAGGCTGGGTAAGGTCAGAAACAGCTCCTGTCCCTACAGCATCCCTCTGCCTGCCCCTGTTCCTCACTCACTGTCACGGTCATGTATGGCTTGAATTCCATCAGGCAGGGGGGTTTCTCTGAGCTGGGGGCCAGAGCCATCCCTGCTGGGTGTACCCAAAATGCAGAGCTGTGTTTCTTCAGATGGTTTTAGAGATTGAAGGTTTGAATTTATTGGCACGGGAGTGCCACATGCAGGAGGAGAGATGCACACACATTTCTGGGAGTTGGACTCTCCCACTTGTAAGGCTCCAGCAAAAAACAAAACAGGTTTGACAGAACAAATTAATTCAGCATGATGAATTTTTTTAAAAAGTTATCTTTGACATACGAAAACCAGATAAATCCTTGCAGAAGATGACTCTAACAAGGCCAAAACCTCCATCACAACACTGAAGAAAGGAGGCACAGAGAAGGCTTTAAAGTGTGTGTGATGGTTTTATATCCTTAGGCATTGGGAAGGCAGCACACTTCAGAGATGACCACAGGAATCCCAGCCAGGACTCCTGAAGTCTCCCAAGCTTTGGGAGATTGCTGCAAACAGGGAATAGAAGCCCTCTATCCACAACAGGTATTATAAACTCCTAAGAAAAACTGTATCATCTCATCCCTTAATTTCTTTTTCAATTAATCAAAAACAGTAGAATAACCCTACCATTGTGGATTTTCTTAAGATCTTGTGACGAAACACAACATGAATGTTTGGATAAGTGTTTGTGATGAGTGTTGTACCCTGAAAACATAATGCTTCATAGAACCACAGACCGGTTTGAGTGGGAAGGGACCTCAAAGTCCACCCAGTCTCATCCCTGCCATGGCAGGGCCACCCTCCACTAGCCCAGAGTGCCCAAAGCCCCATCCAACCTGGCCTTGAACCCTGCCAGGGATCCAGGGGCAGCCACAGCTTCCCCAAGCACCCTGTGCCAGGGCCTCACCGCCCTCACAGAGAAGGATTTCTGCCCAATATAAAATATAAATCTTCCCTCCTTCAGCTGAAGACCATTACAGACCATTACTCCCTGTCCTATAACTCCACGCCCTTGTAACCAGGCCCTCTCCAGCTTTCCTGTGCCCCATTCAGGCTGTTCTAAATTCTCCCTGCAGCCTTCTCTTCTCCAGACTGAATGACCCCAACTCCCTCAGCCTGTCTGCATAGCAGAGGTGCTCCAGCCCTCAGATCATCTTTGTGCCCTCCTCTGGACCTGCGCCAACAGGTCCATGTCTGTCTTGTACTGGGGACCCCAGAGCTGGACACAGTACTGTAGGGGTGGGGGTTGGGGGGAAACTCACTAGAGTAGAGGGGGAGAACCTCCCCCCTCAACCTGCTGGTCACAATGGTTTTTGAAGCAGCCACAGGTGATCCGGAATGTAGCATATATCATACTCCCATCTCCAGCTTTCCTGAGCTCAGTGTTGTGTTTTTGATCCACTCTGGCATCTCACTGGGAATACAGCCACGTGGCCCTGCACCCAAACACCATGGGCATCTCCCCAGTAACGAACACTCCTTTGACACACTGCCTTCTAGGGTTTCATCCTCGAGGGACACACGAGAGCTACTTTTCATAGCATTGAGGCTCTGTTGTAACTTCTAAGAGTGAAGTGTGTGTGTGTTTAAGAAAAGCATGGGGGCACATGCACCTGTACCCAAAAAACTACTCTGCCCTACCTCCTCAGAAAAACTCTTCAGTTTATTTTTCTGTAGGGACTCCAAGATCCCCAAATCCTGCTCAGTCTTCAGGCTGTCCCTCCACCTTGCAACAGGCTCTCTCCAGCAAGCCCAGTATTCAGCCCAGTTCTTCCCTCTCCCACTAGCATAGCACAACTCTGCTAGCTGTAGCCTCCAACATCCCTCTGTGCTCTCCTTTCCTCCTGAGGAATTTCCAGGCTCCCTCCCATGCCCCATCCTCTCAAACAACTTGTGACAGCCAATTCCCTTCAGCACAGCCTTTAGCAAGTCCTTTTATTGTACTCATCCTACCGCCAGAACAAAGGCGTTCCAGGTTCACAGCCTTTGTGATGGTTTTGTAGCTGCTTTCAAGCCCAGCACATGTTGTGACACTTTGCATTTATATTTATGGATCTCAGAGTGTTTTACGTATGTGCTCCCAGTGCCATTATACAACCAAGGACACTGAAGGGTACCGCCAGCGTAAGAGACTCATCCAAGATCCAAAGAGCAAGACAGAGCAGAGCCATGAGTAGAAGACAATGCCTCAACCTCAGACCCTAAAAGAGCACCCAAGAACAGGCTGTACAGGTTATTCTATTGTATAGGCTGTAGCATATTGTCCAAACCACATCTAAGTACTCTTCCACTGCCCATTTATACTATTCCTTCTTGCACTACAGAAGGGCACGTTAACTTGCAGCAGCCAAAACCCTCCAGCTCCCCAAACCCAAGTGTGTACCATATCTGACCTTTGCATGCATTCTAAATTTGTACCTAGAAGTGCACATTGTATTTCACTAGCCTTTTATACGTGTTTTCCATAGACACAATGACACAAAAGAAGCAGAGCCTGGGAGCCAAGCCCTGGAAAGACGGTAGCTTTAAATAGCCTCTTTGTCTCACTTTTCCTTGCTGAAATATTGCACATTATTTAGAATTGAGTTTTAGTTTTATCAGAGACCCAGAAATAGAGACAATAGAGGGCTGGGAGGACTTTAGCATCATTTTGGAACCTAAAGTTTCTCATTCCTTTCTGCCCTTTCCCATCTTGCCCTCCACTGCAGGATTTGTACCTGCATCCCAGGAGCCACCAGTAAACCCCTCCTTGATGGGCTCTCAGACCCACAGGATGATCTCTGCTGGAAAGGGAAGAGGTACACAGAGAAGGCAGTACATGTGTGAGCAACATCACCTCTGCAAGTTGAGAGCAGGGTTGTAAAACCAAAGTTACTGTCCTTGATGGGGAAAAAGTCTGCAACTTTAACAGCCTTCAGGCTGGTACCCAGATGAAGTCAGAAGGGGTTTCTTAGCACTAAACTAATGGGAAAACTGTCAAGAAACTAACAGAAGCTATAAACATTTATGTTCCAGTTCAGGGCAGGAGCAGACATTTATAACTGTGCTATTTGAATGCCAAACTCGTTGAAAACTGGAGTCCTTTCCAGCCAGGGCATACAGATGCTCCTTTTTAGGTGTGTCTAGCAGCCTGCAGAGATAAGCAAAGAGCCCCAAACCCGGGTGTAAGGGGTGACACAATGGGAACACACCCAACAAGGGGATTCCCGTCCCCCCTCTGGGCTGTAATTAGTCACCTCATCTGGGTCCTAACACACTTACCCATGGATTTAAAGCAAATGGAGTTCAGGTTTCTTTCATTTTATAATTTTCCTAAAAGGTGGCTGCAGAAGTCAGAGCTATTTGCAGAAGGTAGAAGTGTGTGGGCATTAACTCAAGGATACACCCTGGAGTAGTGGGTTTGCAGCAAGAGTGATGCTGAGAAGAGAAAGGCTGAGCCATACTAGATAGAGCACACAAGGAAAGAAAAGCAAGCATAAGGTGCCTTTGTTTGCCCCAGAGTACCGCACGGACACGTACCCCCAAAGACCTGAACCAGAATTAACCCAGACCTGCAAAAAGACATTGCTACTAAGCACCGAGTCAGCCTCGCAGCTCAGAGCAGCTGCAGGACCCGGGGCTGCAGGGAATCCCACACCCCCAGACTTCTGCGCTGATGTGAAGCGGCACAGAGCATTGAAGAGGAACACACAACACGGCCTTTATGTCATTACCTCTGTGATAAATCCACATAAACGCTGTTCATTTATCAGTAAAAATAAATTCTACCTGAGGCTACCGTGTGCACTGCCATCCCGAGGCACCAGCGGGCTGAACTGGGCACGCTCTGCAGCAGTTTGCTGAGTGCTAAACTGCAGCTCTGCAGAAGCGATTTGCTGACGAGAAAACAGACCCTACGGTGTGAAATTAAAGTGTCTGAGTAAACTGTGCTCAACTTGAAGAGAACACACGCTTTCCCTGCCACTGAGCCCACCTAGAGCCACACGCGTGCAGGGTAACTCTGAACTGTAACTGCCGTTAATCCAGGCGTGCCAGGCAACGCGTGCAAACACAGCTCACCTGGGAACTTCCTGCTGTACAGAGTATTTTGGTGACTGGGTACAGAGTATTTTGGTGACTGGGTACAGCGACTCGGAGTAAGGAGGGCAGCAGTAAGGACAAAAGATGTGTGAGTAAGTTCCCAGCTGGGCGAATCACAAGCTACCAGCCAAAGGTGACACTTAAACCCACAGAAGAGAGGCAGCTTTGCCTCTGCTCACCATCTGCATAGGACAGCTAGGTTAGGGGCAGGTGAGCCCCGAGCAGCAGAGTCCCAGGCCCAGGGCGAGCAGCCACCCGGGCATTGCCCAGCAAGATCCGTCCTTGAGGGTCTGGCGCCACCTAAGCCCAGAAACGGTCTCGTTCATCCTTCCCACTTCGATTCAGGGCAGGGAAACAAAAACCTTTCTCTCTTCAGTCTTCTCACTTCTACAGCATTAGGTCCTTCAAAAAAGCCTTCCACAGAAGAGGGCATGTGGGAGCTAAGAACTGGCAGAAGGGTAGGAGAGACACTTGTGCTTGAGTTTCTCCACTGAAGTTAGGTCAGACTCAAAGATCTGGTGAACTTCAGGAAGGTTGTTGTGGCTTTTCCTTGAACTGCCCAAATTCCAAGGACTCTTGCCATAGATCAGGCAATTCTTGGATATTTGCTCATCACTATCTAGTTGAAAACTGGGTGCAGGAAAGCCCTTTGCAAACTGGAAGTTCAACTGTCCCAAAGTTGCAGGAAGACCAACTCAGAATGGGCAAAGTGGTACCCCCAAAAGCCATTGCAAGATGGTCATGGGACTCAAAAACAAGTCTCAAAGACCTGATGAGCCACGAGGAACAGATTCAGAGAGGTGCTTTTGGGGTTACTCACCAGCAGGCCACACGTACTGACAACAAATACTACAGTGAGTAGGGCAACACTCAGAAGGTGGAGAGACAGAAACACAGGGTTAGAGGGGGACTCTGAACTGAAGGATGGGGAAGGAAGGGCAGAAGCTGCATTCATCAGACCGCTGCTGCAGAGGAGCTACTGACAAAGCAGACAGAAGCCAAGAGGGATGCACGTGCCTGACAACATCTGCAATAATTTTTGTGATATACCCCTAAGTACATGAATACATGAACACCCTGGGGACCCCTCCAGCCGATGCCTAACTGGGGGTTTCAGTCAAAAAGTAACTCAGCCCAGGGCCCTGAGTATTCTGTGCTGCCCTGTAACACACCCTAACGCTGCAATTTGCTTTTACACTCAAAGGCCATCGACAGGCTTCAGTCAGGGAACAATTTTTGAATACAGATACAAGTGAATTGTATTATGCAAAGCAAACTCCCAATGGCTTTTGACCTTGTTGGGTTGCACAAGATGGAAATAATTCAAAGCTCCTGCCACATGGAGAGACTTCCTGCTGTTCAGAAGGATGCACATTGCTCCTGGAAGGGACAGCATTTGGCCAGTTGTTCTGAGAGAAGATTTACAGAAAAAGAAGAACTAAAATAAAGGTGACACAGTGGAGCTGGAAGCTCTCATTGGACTCTCAATGAAAGAAGCATTTACTTTCTATCAAAAGATAAATACTTCTTGGAGACTTTCCCATCCATCAAAGACTTTTCCAGAAGCTAACACAGACCCTGGGATTTCCAGCCTTCCTGTATGGACCTCAAACTCTAAACTGAAACATTCCATTTGGGTATCAGCCCCCAGCCACCTCCACCTGAAACTACATCCCAGGCACATGTCATCCCATTGTGATGCAAAGGTAGGCACCCACACTCTAAGCAGAAGGATTAAACACCCACCCAGATACACGATGGGTGCTCACACTATGGGTACCAGTGTCACAAGCCATCAGCCTGTACCAGACACCTCAGGGAAAGGAACTCACCTTCCCCCTTCACGAGGGCGTGTGCACTTTTGAGGAAGAAGAACCCACCTTCAGATGTGTCCTCCTCAGCCACCGGGAGGGATTTGCTCTCCTGGGGACCAGCTGCTGCGTGGTTTTCTTCTTTTCAGGCTCAAGCCCTTCAGCAACTCACTCCAGGGGCATTCATTCAGCTGCCGCTCTTGCCCGCCCGCCCCGGTTCCAGAGTAGCGGTGCTGATGCTTTAATCCCGGCTGCCCTCTAGTGACCGATGCCCGCCGCCGGCTCTGCCGGGACCGGGGCACCTGGGACAGCCCAGCTTACCCTGCTGCAGAGCCTGAGCTCAAGCCCCAACCCTGCTGCTCGGTATAAAAGACGTACAAAGCAATATTTGCACATTAATCCTCAGCGACAGATCCAGTTTCTAAGGATTTAGTGGGGGGCTGGGGGCTTTATTCCTTCTTTCTTCCCAAACACTGGGACTTCAAACGTAGCTAAGGAGGAAAAGAGTTCTTGGTCCCTTGCCCCATCAGAGCCAGAAATTCACAACAGTGGGTGGAAGTGTAGCTGAATGTTTCCCCAACATTCCCTGTGCTTTATAAATATCCTAGGGCCAAGAAATAAGCATACTTTACTCAGTCACTGTAGTGAAGGCTACTGGTGAATGAAGTTTGCAGCCACAGCAGTAACACACTTGCTATTAGAGAGATTGTATATTCCCTTTCTCATCCCAAAGGGATAAGCCTTTCATGCAGGGATAACTCTACATCACAGTCCTACTGCAGGTGGAGCATACACAAACTGCTGGCCAGAGCATCTCTTTGCCCACATTAGTGCAGGCTGGGAATGGTACCAGCAGCACAGGATTCCAGCAGAAGAGGTGCTCAGCAGCTTGGATTGATTCACATTTGGTAATCCATGAGACCTCCCTATCCCTAACAGGGATCAGGCTGCAGAGACCACACCACACAGCCCTGTGGAAGCTGCATCGGAGAATGTGGGTGGCTTGAGTCTGGGAAGGGGGCACAGCTCAAACATCAGCAATGGGAAAGGTACAGAAATCCACTTGAGGTTTTGTGATTGGGACACAGGCAGTGCTACTAGCTTCAGAAGGTGGTTTATTTGATCTTTGATTATACCATGGAAATGGAAAAGTGACTTCACATTGAGAATCATAGAATGGCATGGGTTGGAAGGGACCCCAAGGATCACAGAGCTCCAACCCCCCTGCCACAGGCAGGGACACCAACCTCCAGGCCTGGAGCTACACAAGGTTGCCCAGGGCCCCATCCAACCTGGCCTTGAACACTTCCAGGGACGGGGCACCCACCACCTCTCTGGGCAGCCTGTTCCAGCCCCTCACCACTCTTTCTGTAAAAAACTTCCCCCTAATATCTAATCTAAACCTTCCTTCCTTTAGTTTTAATCCATTCCCCCTTGTCCTGCCATTGTCTATCCTTTTAAAAAGTTGAGAACAGGCTGAAGTTTCTATACATTCTCAGTCCTTGGCAATGAATGCCCCCTTGGTTCAATTCCATGTACCCAGTACTGGAACTATCACCAAATGCATTTATTTACCTTCTGTTACACAAGCAGGAGCGCAGCAGTGAGCAGTGACAGTATGTATGACTGAGGTCCAACTCGCCTGATAGTGCATTAACTTTCAAAATGTTATCTTGGGCACGGCTGGGCAGAACTGGCTTTATAATCAAAGCCTTGATGTTTGGATTTCAAAACAGAAACCAACATTAGGGAGCAGAGCTATGCATCAGTTAAAAATAATCTTCCATTACAGAGCAAACATGTAAATCTGATGGTGACTGACTGCTCCAAAACCAAACACAGCATTAGCAGCTCCCAAGAGAAAGAGATTCAAGAAACATGAGAACCTGCTCCAGCAGCACGTTCCCTGCACCCAAAGCACTCCATCATTAGGAGCACAGCCAGCCCTCCATCCGCTGGGGCCAGCAACCCACTGCCCAACAGCAGAGGCACTCCCTTAATGTACATACACTCCTGAACCCCATACTGCCCCACACGCCCGAGAGCAATAGCCAGCCAAAAACAAGGCACAAGGGTCATCTGTGGGTTGTTTTAAGTTTTTATTCTGCCCACTGCCTACAGTTACCCATTCCCTGAAGTGAGAAGCATTTACTGCAGAGTTAGGGGAACTCGCTGGACATGGGACAATTTGACCTCTGAAAATGCATTTGCCATTCAGGACAGAGGAGGGCAATGCAACCTCATGCTCCAAAGGTTCCTGGCAGAGCCCCAGAGGGACCTTTCCCTCCCCTCCATACCACACACCGGTGTAGAGGCTCAGGCAAGAGCATCCAGCAGTGCAGCTTAACAGATGACCCTGCTGCACATCGTGCTGCTGAATTTACACGTTAAGTAAACAAGAGCATTAAGTAAATGACTACACTGTTACACTGCCACTAGCAAACATATTTTGGGTTTACCCCAAAGGGAGAGAAAACAAAACGCAGCACTGGAGGCTTTTTGAAAGAAGTCATTAAATCAGACCGAGTGACTGGGAAATTGATCAAGTTTCTAACATTGCCATTAAGTATTGGGTGTGAAGAATGACAATGTTTTATTTTAAAATGAAACTGTAGCAGGTCACATGCACCTGAAAAACAGCATGCAGGTTCCAAAGGCCCGAGGCCAAGGAGAGGTTAACAAGAAACAAGTTCAGTCTTGTCAGAACTCAGTACTATATAGCAATGCTGGTAACGAGGGTGATGCTTCACGTTAGCTTCGATGTTACCCAAGACTTTCTTTATTCCCACTCAGGATTATTGGTATTCTGGAGCGCTGGCACCTCATACCGGTTGGCTGAGTTCAGTTATCAGCTCCCTTCAAATCCAGCCAACCAGGCTGCTGACTGTTGGACTTCTTGGACAGGCACAAGACACATAAAAGGCAACGAGAACCCGACACCCTACCGCACAGCCAGTGCAAACTCATTTGTTTTCCCAGGTCTGCTTTCCCAGCCTGCGAGCTGGGATTGGCAGGCGATTTTGGAGCGAAGGACTTTGAATCGCAGCGGGTGGATTTGGCAGGGCAGCTGCCCGGGCAGTGACTCCGCAGGATGAAAGTGCACTGATTCTCCACAGTTCTTGTTCGAGGGTGGGGGGGCAGCGGAGGGGAGAGGAAAGCAACCCACACACAGCGATCCCGGGAGCTCAGTGCCGACACAGATGAACGCGGGGGCTCAGACCCCCGGGTGCCCATCCTCCCCGCAGCGCGGCCGCAGCTCACCCGCTCCAAGCGCTAACATTTCACCTGCCGTGCCCACGAGTGTCACCGATGCCCCTATCACACTCTCCCCACCCCGACGGACACCGCAGGGCGACCCTTTTGGTTTTTACTCCAGCCCACAGCACGGCGATGCCCTCCCCGCATGCGGCACCTCCCGCGCTGGGCGAGCGCCCGCGCCGGGTCTCCCCCGGCCCGGAGGGATGCGGGCAGAAGGGACGCGCCGCCCCGCACTTACCGATGTCGGCGGCACCGCGCAGGACGGACTCGGCGTTCCCCATGGCCGGGCAGAGCGAGCGGAACGGAGCAGCAGGAGGAGGCAACCGGGCAGCACCGCGCTCCCGCCGCGACGCCGATTCGAAGCTGCCGCCCGCCCCGCCCAGCGCCGCCACCGCCAACCGCCGGCAGCGGGCGGGGCCGCACGGGCGGAGCGGAGCGGATGCGCCCGGCCCGGCTCTGCCCGGCAGCGGGGTCCCCGGTTCCTCTCCCGAAGGAGGAGCGGTGTGAGGAGCTGTGCCCGCACCCCCGTGGGACCCTGTCCGCCTGCCTCGGTGTCAGCCCGCAAAGGGAGGTGTCCACGCCCAGGCACCCATCTCAGCTGTAAAGGGAGGTGTCCTTGCTCAGGTACCCATCTCAGCTGTAAAGGGAGGTGTCTGCGCTCAGGTACCCATCTCAGCTGTAAAGGGAGGTGTCCATGCCCGTGTCAGGCTGCAGAGGCAGATGCCTGCACCCATGCCAGCCTGCAAAGGGAGGTACTTCTCCCATGCACTCCTGCCCAGGTGGCTGTGGCTGTGGCCATGGCCCATGCCAACCCATAAAGGCGGGTGTTTTCCTACCCGTTCTCACACCAGTCTATACAGACCAGCCCTCCGTGCCCACGCCAGCCCAACGGATGTCCAACATGCCATGACATTTGGAATGAACAGACTGCAGGCACGAGGCAACAGAAGGGCTTCTCCATGGTCCCTGCACGAGGCTGTTAAATTGCTTCCTTTTCTGGAAAGGCTTAAAAAGCCCCACAGAACAAGGGCAGGCTAGTGGTCCACTTGCAGTTACCTTTACCAGTGTACCAGCTCTGAGGCACGGCTGCTTCTAGGAAAGGGCCACTGTCACATAACGGGATGAAGACTTCTCCCCCATCTCAGACAGCACGTGGTCCTCTTGTGCCACAAAGCTAGGAGATTTGTATCAGAGATGAGTCATGCTGCCCTAGGACACACTGTTCCCCATTATCTAATTTGCTGTCACATTTTGCACAGGACTGATGAGGACTTCGGGGGAAGTACAAGAGCAAAACAGAAGGCTTGAGATTCCTGAGTGTTTCTACTGTCACAGCAGCCCAGACAGGCCTGGGAATAACAGAGAGAATGAAGGAAAATGACAGTAGGAGCCCACCATTTACCCCAGTGCCGATTTCCTCTTCCACAGCTGCACCCAGAACATCGTTGCTGGGTGTCAGCAGCTTTGAATTGCTTATATGCAGATTGAGACACGTCCTGCCCTGAAAACCATAGACAAAATAATGGGAACATGATGACGAGTGTGTTGCTGCTTCAAGCCTGGGAACAGGCCAAGTCTGAGAGAAAAGCAACAGCAATGCCTTTCCGTGAGCACTGCTGCCTTCCCTCCTCCCCACCATCCCAGCACCCTTTATCAGATACCATGGTTATGCGTTGAGAGCCCAGCTATGGAAGGGATGTCTTGCTTGAGTGCGAGCAGGGGAGTGACTGTGACATGTGGATACTCTTTATCTAGCTGCTAATGCACTTTTTATCTTCTCCGTTAGGTGAGAGCAATATGCCAAGGTCTCTAGTACTTAAGCAACCTTCAGAGCGGCCTCCTGAGCCGATGGCGCTATCCTCACACACAGCAGTTTATAGTCAACCTCATCACAAGGTTTGGGGTCATTAGTGTGGCTTGGGTTTCTAATAATAACCCTTGGAACAACAATAATAACAGCAGCACAACGCAGAAGAACTGCTGAGTGTTCACAGCAGGTCCTGAGCAAGTCGGAACAGGCAGCGGGAACACAAACTGCAGCCCTGAGTAACTAACACCAGCCATTGCAACAAAAGGGCACTCGTTTCTCAGGCTTTCTCAAAGCAAAAGGGAGGAGACGTCTTGCTCTGTTTGTTCCCAGAAAACACTTAGACACAGTACCATTCCTGAGCAGGGCGAGTAGCACATGGGACAGCTTTCCCAGACCTCTAATAACAGGGAAGTTGCTTCCACCTGAGCAGGTGCAATGGGAACCTGGCTGCAGAGACAGTGCGTGCAGAACTGCTTACTGCCAGGGACAGGGACCTGGGGGCAGGCACTGGCATGCTCAGCACCTGGCAGGATTCAACTGCTTTGTTTGGTGCAGTTGGGCCAGGATCACAGCCCCCGCCATCCCAGCAAGAATTTCCCAACTAATAAGAGCAGCCTCCTTTCACTCAAATCTTATCCCACCCCTGCCAGGGCAGCTGCCAGGCTGTCCCCAGGAGGAGGAACCTAGGCAGGTCACACCGTGTCACTCAGCTGGGCACTCGCTGGAGCTCAGAGGAGGCTGAAGGGAGCTGACACCTCTGCTCCAAGGGGCAGAGATAGAAACCCCACGAGGAGGACACAGGGGGTTGTGTGGCTCCTTCCCACTCAGATTACTGCTGGGAAGCTGGAAGCATCGCTGATGCAGCTCCTTCCCACTGATCGCTGCCCTGTCCCTCTGGGATTGGGCTCTCAGGAGGCATTGCCTTGTCTGCTGGTCACGGCACAGAGCTGAGGTTCAGAAGATGATGTTCTGACAGAGGTTGTCTGTTTTCTTGGGCAGCTGTTGTCAAATATCTTTAATCCCTCCAAGTAGGAAGGAGGAAGGGAAGAAAAGGAAAACAAGGGTGGGGGCTAGCATGGTTAGTGTTTAAAACCGGCCTGTAATGTTCAGTAGTGTCTCAAGCAGGCAAAGGGCTATCTAGCATCACATTGCCCCAAATAGTCCCCCACATAATCCTGTACTGGTCCTGTTTCAGTGTTATGCTCTGGATTAAGGCCTGATTGGGCTAAATTTTTGGGGTTTTTTTTCCACAGTTGCAATATCAGGAAGAGCAGAGATTTCCCAAGCAGCTTAGAGCCAAAATGCATTGTTCCTGACCTGAAGAAAGCCATTCTTGTTCTTCCATGCTCATTCAAGCTATGAATCTTCTCCTGTTGCCAAGAAGCAGTCTGACTAGCAATGACCATGCTAATGATTTTTTTAAAACGTGAACATCTGTCTGTGCTGGGAACCAAACTGAGGTTCACCAGCTCGTTTCACGCCAAGACCACCAAGCAGCTGTCAGGCAGCACTAACCCTCAGCATTTGTTATTGGACTGGAACCAAAAGCCTTCAGCAACGAAAGCTTTGGCTCCCATAAACTCTCACACCTCAGCTCTAGGGACACAGCGTCTGCACCATGAGTCAGTCAGCCAGCCAGCCAGCACAGCTTCAGGGTGCAGCCCACAGCCTCTCCAGCAAAGAAGTCAGGAGGAAGACACTGTCCTGCAGCCCCATCACATCCCCTCAGCAACAGGGCAGTGAATTACTTCAGTGAGTAACAAAACAGGCTCTTGCATTCCTCTCCCTGTAAGCCCTTGCTCTGGAAGAATCACTCAGTACTCCAAACAAACAGCGATGGGAGCAGCCCTCGCACAAGCAGAGCACCAGAGCTGTTGCCCAGGGCACCGGGCTCAGCCCTGTGCACACACAGTGCATGTGTGTGGCCGGTCCTCAGGTGCCTGTCCGCTGAGCAGGTGGTCGTGGAGAAGCCCTCGAGGTTCCCTGTGCCCTCGCACTGTGGAGAGATGCTTGCAGAGCAGCTGGGAAAGGTGCAGGCACATGGGTGCAGAAGACAACCAGGCTTGAGCAGCATGTGGCAGCCAGGATCAGGCCCCTGCTGACAGAGAGATAATCTTCATTCTGTCACAGTGCAATCCTGGAAAAAGCAGGATCACAGTATTACTAAGGGTAATAATGCAATGAGAATTGTGGTGACAGCTGCTTTTGTAGCAGCTTTATCAGCAGATCTCAAAGTGCTCCACAAACCATGGTCCCCAAACTGCAGAGAGCCCCGACCCCAGGGAGCAGCAGGAATAATCATAGAATGGCACGGGCTGGAAGGGACCCCAAAGATCATAGAGCTCCAACCCCCCTGCCACAGGCAGGGACACCAACCTCAGGCCTGGAGCTACACAAGGTTGCCCAGGGCCCCATCCAAACTGTCCTTGAACACTTCCAGGGACGGGGCATCCACCCCCTCTCTGGGCAGCCTGTTCCAGCACCTCACCACTCTCTCTGTAAAAAACTTCCCCCTAATATCTAATCTAAACCTTCCTTCCTTTAGTTTTAATCCATCCCCCTTGTCCTGCCATTGTCTACCCTTTTAAAAAGTTGAATCCCCTCCTGCTTATATGCTCCCTAACAGGAGACAATGTTTTCATTGCAGTCACTGTGGGCCAGTCCTGGTACAAACCCCCACATCTCCCAGTACTCAGACTGGTTTTGCATCCTGCAGTACAGGACATGATGTTGCTCAAAACTTGGGCATTTCTAAGTGCCTCCCACCTCAGTAAAGATGCTGTTGAAGAGCGAAGAGATTACATACAGTCTCTTTACATTTTTCAGTGTACAACTCTGTTAAGGGATGCTTGCAAAACGACAGAACTTTGTTCTCTCCATGAAGAACAGCTGAGTGATGTGACAGAGCAGCACAGCTGATCCCAGCGATGTTCCCTCCAGCATCACTTGGATCCTGACATCAGATGACTTCACCAGACAAGGTCCTTCCCCTGTTTTCTCAGCATTTTCCCCCCTCTGTAAAAAGCAGACAGCAACAATACGGAGTTCACCCCGCGGGATGCCGCTGCGAACTAAAGGGCCACTTAGTGTTAAGAGAGGGAAGGGTAAAAATCTCTGACGACGCAGTCCTAAGAGCTCGGTAGCTCCATCACATCGCTGCCGGCAGTGAGAACCCGGGCACTGCCGGCATCACCCACTAGAGGGGAGCTTTTCCCTACAAACCGCCGCCCAGCTCCTGCGGCAGGGAAGACTTCTCCAAGGCCAGGCTGAGAGGAGGGTTTGCAGGGCCGGATTTGCACCGACCATGCTCTCGGCCAGCGCTCTCGGTCGAGTGGAAGAATTTCTCTCTCCCAGTTTTAGCCCGTGTCCCTTCAGAACGGGCCGCTTGTGCCTGCTGGTGGGCACACGCACACCCGCAGCTCTGCTGGTCCTTCAGGGTTCACCTCTGGAAGTAAACATTGGAGGCACAGAAAGGATGTCAAGACGGGCAGCAACAGCCCAAGGAGGATGACATCCTGCCAGTGAGCTAGTCCAGGGTCGTCCCCAGACAAAGCTGAACGCTTTCATGTTGTTGTGGTGTTTTGCAAGATGTCAAAAACTCCAGGGAAGATTCCAGTATGGGGCAACTCTCTGGAGTACCGACAGGCCCACAGGAGGAGGGGTATCATACAGACATGCCTTCACCTTCCCCTGCTGCTTTCTGCAAACCATCTTCCCAGGGACAGGAGAGGGCAGGAAGGAAGATGTCCTTGCTGAAGCCACGGCAGGTTTTTCAGACACCTCTGTCAGGTCATGCTTCAACACACCCCTAAATGTCATCTGATAAGGGCGTGGAAAACAGAAAAAAAAGCCAAGATAACACAAACAGCAACAAAGAAGGAAAAAACCCACCCAAACCCACCCAAAACCCACGTGGCTGCATGCCACATGAAATGAAGTCACTGGCAGTTCCCCAGCCCTAGTCCTTGGGCTTTGTGCCCCAGAGAACAGCCAAGCCCTCAGGGAGCCACCCGATCTCAGGACCCCTCCCAGCTCATGCCTTGAAGCCCAGCAGATGGCAGAAAGACATACAGTGCTGGAGAGGAACATGCTATTAATTAATTACAGACACTGTTATTACTCGTGGAGTGGTACCCAATACCTCCCAAGCACAGCTTCAGGTTTTATTGGGCTGAGCACAACGGGATATTTCCATGGCACTCTTCACCCTAGAGATATTTCAAGGCTGGACATGCCCATTTCTGGCCTGGTGCACACACACTGTGAAATAAATGCTTTTTATGTTCAGTGGACACAGACAAGCGTACACACACTGCCCTGAGGACTCATGTGCACTCTCTGCAGCCTGCCCATAGTGAGAGTCACTCCCTGGACCCATTCGTCCTGTTCCCTCACCCACAGCAAACCTCTCTTTGACAGCTCCCAGGTGCCCACAGCCTGCTCAGATAAACACTGTTCTGGCTCACTATATCCAGGAATTGCAGATGAGTGTCCCAGCTCCTTAATTTCATCCTGGAAAAAGATTTCTATGTAGGAAAGAAGATACTTTTAGAGAACATGATGAGCAAGGCAGACTTATTTAAACCCCTGGCAGTTATTTATTTATTCATTTTGCCTGAGCTATTTTAGAGGCTGTCATATGAGAAGCAAACTGAAAAAAAAACCCTTCTCAGCTAATGTGACAGCAGAGCTGGACAAGATGAATCTCTGAAGGTGGGATGGTATCTTCTGTGGGTGTGCTGGCATACGCCCACCTCTCTGGGGTGAACAGCAGTTTGACAGTGACAGCAGTCTAAGGCAGAGGATGAAAAACCACAAGTCAAATCACAGTTATTAGGGTTCTCACGTAGCTTTCCACCTCTCACATAGCTTTCTACCAGGCTGAAAATCAGGGTATGACATGTTCTCATCACACCTTGAAGACACATTGTTTATTACCTGCTGATACATCTCTTAATGCCATGTAATAGCGGGGTAGTGTTTCATGTTTCAGAGCAACCCTGAGAAGTGTCAGCAACAGCTTGACATGGGGCTGAAAGTCCAGATGTGTAAGGTGTCTGACAGCAACTTCTGCTTTGGCTTAGCATGAGTCACGCCATCACTCCCGTAAGTCACAGGATTTACTGGCCTGTCCTTTCAAAGGGAAAGAGATGGTGGAAAACCTGCTGGGGAATATTTCAAGCATTTCAATGCCAGTGCCCAGGATCAGGCAGAGGTACTCGAGAGACCTGAGCCCCATTTCTATCTCCCTCTCTCTCCTTCTTTGACTTTCTGGATGACTTTTAACAAGTTCCTTCATGACTCAGTCACCTCTTTCTTGTGTGTAAAGATGATGGAGACTCACCTTGATAAAGCACGTAGGGATCTACAGCTGGTGTGACTACTGCTTGAATAAGAGCTTGAGATCACTGGAACCTGTCATAGCTCTGTGGGGGTCACTGTGCTCATGCAATGTCTAACAGAGCATCTGTTTACCAACAAACCCGGCAGATCCATGGTTGCTTGGCAGTGCACAGAGAGGTTTCCCCCCTCCCTCCCCAAGTTGCAGAACTTTGGTTGAAGAGAGGCACATGGAGGGGTTTTTTTGCCTGTTGATGTCCCATCACGGCTCTGGAGGTGCAGGTCAGTGAGCCATGACCTGCTTTTCTCCTCCCTAGTTCTCTCCAAAACCTGGATTTGCTTCTACGTTTCCCCTGTAAAAGCCCTGAGCTGTCCAAGCATACGCTGCCCAGTGTTCTGGGAACCAGCAGCTCAGAGAGAGCAGAGCTCTTTGGTGACACAAGTGACACAGCAACAGCACAGCGGGGACAAGCCTCACCCAGGGCTGAGAGCACACACAGGGAGGGACCTCGCTTTAACCAGCAACCACCAGTGAAGTCCAGAGAAAAGATCAAGCAGTGAATAAAATTAGCCCTGTGGGCTGCACCCACCCTGCCAGAGAGCTCCTTCAGTGTGGGAAGGGGAAGCACTGGAGGTAGCAGAACCAAGATATATGTAGGAGGAGAGGAAGAAGGAAAGCTGATCTGCCCCACGCCTTTGCACAGCTTCAAAATAGGAGACTCAGCAGTCAGAGGGGGAGGCTATAAACAGCCTGACAACTGAGGGAGCAATGAAAGGACACAGCGTGTCCTGCAGCGCTCAGAAAACTTGAGAATCTGGCCACATTGGTCAAGAGAGCTGCACCACACAAGTGGATTTTTAAAAGACTGGTTTTTTCTGCCTACTAACAAACAGCATTTGAAGTTAGGCTAGCATTAAGCTCAGCCCCTGCTGTGGGGCAGCAGCCATTCCATCAGGACTCCCTCTGCCTCCCTCCCTGCCCAGCATCACTACAGCCAGCCGTGTTGCTGGTTTCCATCCTAGCCAGAGGCAAGGCACTGATCTGAGCAGGGGACATGATCTAGTGTGAGGGCCGCCCTTTCCAACTGGCCATCTGCACCCACTTGCTCACCCCCCCAGGTTTCCCTGTCACCCAAATTGCTGCCTCAGTTCCTCCCAGATGATCATTGTACAGAGGATGCCCAGCTTCCCTGTGCCAAGTCTGTGCAGAGCCAGTGGTGCTCCTGCACCACTGATCCCAGTTTCTGTGCAGTGGAAGGAGCACTGGTATCTCTGGGGTGGCAGGGACCAGCATGAGGTACAAGGCAAAGTGTCCTCAGGAAGTCTCAATCCCCAGGAAGGCTGTAGGGTTGGTGATTGCAAGGGAGGCCATCCAGGGCACAAGGACTTGTCTCTCATAGATGTAGGTCTGTAGCCCTGCTTCTGCACTCCATCAGTTCAGGATGGTCAGACACGAAGGACTGGTTGAGCCCACTATGGAGACAGTTGGCAGATGTGACACAGACTTGGGTTCACATTTCCCTGGAGCTTCCTACAACTTTGTCTCCCTCTCCTGAAGTGGGTCCCAGGACTCAGAAACCCACTGGACTCAAGATCCAAGCAGGACCTTCTGCTGAGGCAGTAACTAACACCTTTGCTACTCCCCTGATCCTCTGATGGGTTGAGTGGGACAGCAGATGCCTTGAACACACAGCAACCCTGCAAGCAGGGGTGACAAGTCATGCCTGGACAGCCATGAAAGGGATGGGCAGTGCAGAAGGTAGATCAGAAGCAGAACAGGCAGCACTAAGGCTCCTGCCTGCTGCCTGCCCTGCCTGCACAGCCGGTTCTAGGGGACAGCAGTGCCAGGGAGGTTCCTTGACTGCCAGGCCCCAAGCAGCACTGCCTAAAACGCTCCCTGCTGAAAGGGGTGGGAGCTTTCAGAGCATCCATAATTGTTCCTCCACCAGCCCACATCCACTTCCTGGAAGCTTTGCCTTTTTCTGCACTGTGAAGCCCAGGCAAGCCTGAAAAACCAGAAAGGTTTTGTTTATGTTGATTTTTTGGGTTGGTTCCCCCCCTCCCCCCTTGCACAGGTGCCAGCACTGCTGTGCCGTTGCTATGTTGTGCAGTGGTTAAGCACAGCACGGTTCTCATTTCAGGCGCTGACGTGAACCCTGTGAATCTGGAACAAGTTAAACTGGCCCCACAGGGCTGCTGGGAGAGTGTAGCGGCTGCCCCTGCCCCACAGCCCCCTCCTCACACCCCAGCAGAGAAGCTGGGAGAGAACAGTGTCAGCTCCACACTGCAAAAACCATCAAACTTTTCAGGGAAGGCTGGCCCAGAAGAACTGGAGCTTGGCTCAAAACCTTCCTGAAGACAGTGACATTTCAGATCCTTGGAGCTGGGATTGGACAAGGACAGTGACAACACTGTGGGTCAAGAGTGTTCCCAGTGGAATGCTGCTCCCAGGGTGGGTACCTGGGTCTGACACCCCTTGGGCATGTCACCCAAAGCTTCCAGGGCTGTGTGTGCTGTTTCACAAGGCAGGCACAAGAGATGAGCCCCCGTACCAGTTGGGACTGATGCAGAGGAGGGTGTTGTGCTGTCCCCACCAGACCCTCGTCACCCCACTCCCACCTCCGGGGCTCAGCCCGTTGTGGGGCACATGGGGCTGGGGCACATTTCAGCTTGAACCTCCTCCCGCCAGCTCCCTCTGCGTCAGGAGAAGCGTGGGGCTGCTGCTGGGATTGCAAAACACTCGCCTGCGCTGTGTTTGAGGCTGGTTTTCACCAACGTTACTAGGGTACAGGAGTGACTAATTCTCTCCGAACTTTCAGTTTCAGCCTCAAGCGCCACATTTCAGAGGGGCCTGGTGTCTGCTGTGTGTGTAAAAAACCCTGAGACAGCTCAGAGCTGCAGCTATCTAGGGCAGAAATGTCCATATACAGAGATCACCCTCATCATCGTTGGCGCTGCACGGAGCCTGGCCTCAAATGGGGCAGGGATGAGCACACCCTCCCCTCCCTGTAACTTTCCTACAGCTGCTGAAGTACCACTGGCCAAAACACCGTTCGTGTTCTTGTCAGGCAAATGAAATAAGTGCTGCAGAAAGGAGACCGCTCACAAGCAGAAAAGTGAGCAAAACGCAGCAAGCAGCAGAGCTTTTAAGTAACTTCTCCTCTAAAAGTGATCCCTGGACAGTAGTCAGGCCTTAACAGCAAATAAAGAGCAGAAAGAGAGGTGAGAGGCACAAGGACACGGATGGCTTTACTTGCAGGGAACTAGAGTTCCAGCCCCAGCCCCGTGTGTCCCTCCTGCTTTCCAGGAGTCCTCAGTGAAGCTGCAGGCTCCGTCCTGCCAGGCAGCCGCAGCGCACACACTGGAAAAGTACAGCCCCTGCTAGAAGTCTCTGGACGAAGGCTTCGGGGAGGGAAGGGGGGGGGTTGTTTCCACCCTGGCGTGTGAAAAGAAATATGGATCTGGAAAGGTGCCATGGAAATGGGTTTCAATAATAGCCGCTGGAGACGGGCTCGTGTGCCGGAGGGGGCCGCGGCGGGGAGGGGGCCATGGCGGCCCCACGCAGCTATGGGAGGAATGTCCCCTCAGGAACTCGCTGTTCCTTCCTGCGGCGCCAACGTCACTGCACGGTGCAGGAGCCAGGCAGGAAGGCTGGTACAGCCCTTCTGCTTCCAGCCTCCTCCGGCACAGATCCTGTGTGCTCAGCCCCACACAAACAGCCCCTCTCTCAGGGGCTGGAGGAGAGGAGGGGAACGTGTGGGGCTGCGTGGCTGGCTGCTCCCCATGGCTGATACTGAGCTAGAGCAGGGGTGGCGGATATACACTTCCCCCGGGGGGCACAGAGAGGGGCCAGTCCTCTCACAAAGACCCTGAGGGTTACATGGGGGGTTACAGCACTGTGCCCACTCAAAGGGTGGGCACAGTTGTTGGTGAGCAGCTGCTCCACCTTCATGCAAGAGGAGAAATCCAGCACACTGCTTCCTCTCCCACCCCCTGCATCCTCAGAGAGGGGCTGGTGGCCGCTGGTCCACCATGGCTACCTCTGCTAAGTGCTCAGCAGGAGGAGACCGGTCCTGCCCTCGCTGCCAAAGTGCACACAGCTCAGGGGTCACTGCAGCCCTGTGCACACACATTACCCACGTGTGGGGACAGCCCTGGGAGGAACGTGCCAGCAACACTCCCGTGCAGGCAGCGACACCAGAACGGATATTGCACCCACTCAGCTGGAGAGCTGACCCTGCAGCACCCATGTATGCCTGGCTTCCCGCGCAGACTCTGCGCCCCCAGTTGCACAAGCTTCTCCCGCAGAGCTGTTGGCACACCAGCCAGCAAGCTCCAGCACCTCCCCTGAACCTTGCAGCACAAGGGAACAGCGGTTCACGCAGCTCAGCAAGAGGATAAACTTCACAGCAGCCACCAGAGAACAGGGCAAACAGCACAGTGCATCTGCAAACATGGCCCACCACCTTCAGCCACGACAAGTGGCTGCTCAGCTGGCCACTGTGCTTCCACAGGCAGCCTCCTCCTTGCAAAGCCATTTCTCGTTCCTTTAGCTGCCTTTCAGAGACCCGTTACTGGCTTGAAGGCAGGGAGGATGCTGGGAAAACGTAGATCCTTGTCCAGATCCAGGACAGGTAATTTGGTGGAAAGCAAGGCTGCAAGGGGAGCAGCCTGGAGCAACTAGTCCTGCTTATGTCACAGTGGGATGGGCAAAACAGGGGAGAACTGACCCCTGTGCTCTAGGGGTTAGGCTGTCCCTCAGAAGGGAAAGTGTCTTGTGCAGTGGAAGGGGGAAATGGAGCAACAAGCCAGCCACAGCCACAACAGCGGGTGAGAGGGCTGGGCAAGCTCTGTGACAAACTTCAGTCTCTCCAGCACCAAGAGATAACAGGATCCTTGAATCAGCAACATATGGCACATAGCTCTGCAGTTTCACCTGCACACAACTGCACTGTCCCCCTGCTTTCTGTGCCTCCCACTTGCATAAGGAACAAACAAGGGCTTGAAGGCTGTGGGACCACTTGCAGCACCTGGCCATGGAGAAGAAATGCCCCAGCTAGTTGCAAAAGAGGATAAAATAGCAGTGCACAGCTCAGCAAGGACCACACTGCTGTGAATGGAGACCTCTCAGAAACAGTCCTTAGAAAGGGAGACCTCTCTCCCTGAAAGACCCCATCATGACCTGAATGCTCAATGCTAAGCAAGGACACAAGTTCCCCATCTCTCACCTTGTTATGACCCTTTCTGTCCTGATTTAGAGAAGCTGTGATCCTCCTTAGAAATCAAAGATGTAGGTTTTTTTCTCCTTTCACAGTGGGGATGACATTTCTTTAAAACATGGGCAGATAGCCTGGCTTTCTCCTGTCACTCAGTGTTACCTCTCCAACTTGGTCTGAGCAGGGTGAAGGGAGCTCTGTACTTCACACTTGGTCACTCAGTGACTTCCCAGCCTGCTGTTGGCCCCATTCTGCTTCACTTTCCTTGTCTTTATTACAAATACATTTGATTCTTTCATACTTTGTTCCTGCTCCTTCCCACCCCACACACACAATTTTTTGTCCTTTCCCCCCATCAAGGAGCTCTGCCTGATAATCTCCAGGTTTAGCTCACTCTCAGCATCTATTTCCTTCTTCAAACTGTGGAGCATTTATGGCATCCAGGAACTATTTCCCTCATTGCAGATTGGGTCTCTCCTGTATTTGCTCTACCCTCTTCACCGTGTGGTTTGATGGCCTCCAGCATCTGCCTTTTCACCATCTTGCATCACAAACCCTCTTTGTTCACTCATCCAAGACTCCTTCTCTGCTGCCAGTATCCACATCTCTCTCATCTCAGGACCTTACTTCACTGCACAAGAGAGAACAGTGACAAAGATGAAGCAAGTTTCCTTCCCCTTCAGTTTGCCTCTGCTTCTTCTCCAGTAACTCCCTGACTCCTCTCTTGCCACAAATACAGAAGTCACTGGCCCCCTTGCCTCCTCCACTTCCCCAGTGACCTTGCATGCTTCTGCACCAATCTTGCTCCCATCCTTATCCCCCTCCTTCTGTCTTCTCATTTCTATCGAGCTCCTGGATCTTCCCCTCCACAAGGCAAACACATTTTCCTCATCCTTCACCCTAGAAACCACCATCCCTGACTCCAGTCATCATCCTGCACCAGTTGCAACCTCCATCTGGGGTTCTCCTGCCCCCAGTCCACCCCAGACTGTTCCCCCCCTTGCATTCAGCTGGACCTGCTCTTGTAGAAGCCAATTCCAATCCAAGCTCAGGAGCCACATCCCCAAGCTGGTCAGGCACAGCTACCTGCACTTTCCTGCAAACCCATCTTCCCAGCTCCTCTGAGGAGAAAGAACAACTCCTCTAAGCACATTTGGCAAAATACATATTGACTTTAAGGCAATGGTGAGATCTCATGGCCATCACACCCTAAAAGTGCTCAGCATACTCCACCAGAAAAAGCCTGATGAACATGTGCTCTCACCAGTGAGCTGCTTCTGTCACCAGTTGGTGAACAGCCTAATTAAATATGATAATATCAAGACATAACACAGTCTTCAAGGTGGCTTGGTGAAAATAAGACAGGTCCATGTTGAAAATCAATCATCTCTGACAATGTCATCTGCTTTTTCCACTACCCCAAAATTCTTCTGTAAAAAAAAAGTCACATCTCCATGATTTGCAATCATTCATCAGGACAGTGTCCTTCTGAAGGACAGGCTTTTTATCAACCATAAGTGTGGCTTATGTTGTGCAGGACTTCAACTGCCTAATCCAAGTAGCCTGCTCTGGCCTTAGGAATCATGTTGTATCTTTACATCTGGCACCCTTGGTAACCAGAGAAAGTGGATGAGAAACATCACCTCCAGCCCAGCCTGCTGGATCTCATTGTCTCCACCTGAAAACAGACATAGCTCTCCTTCTGAGTGCCACTGCTTAGCCCCTAAATATTGCTCCAGAAGGACATCTCAGAGGAAAGCTGGCAGTCTTGTGCTGGGTTTTGGAACTATCACATATTTCCACTTAGTATCTGTGCACAGGGGAGCAGAGGTAGCAAAGCAGAGGATTTCAGAGAACAGGACTCTGATCAGCACCATGATTATTGTCACAGTCATATTTTGTGCCACTGGCAGTTGAGGAGCTCCTCAGAAGGTAGCTGAAAGATTAAGAATGGCAAATCACAGAATTGCAGGGGTTGGAAGGGACCTCAAGCAATTGAGTCCAACCCCCCAAAATTCTTCTTAAGCTTTAAAGGAAACTCTTTTATATCCTTTTCTGTATTCTCAGTAGCCTTTGTGTCTCACCAGCCTGTGTGGAAGAAGATGAAACACTTCAGACCTCTAGTTTCAGACACAGGTATGAAGGTGGCACTGGCAAACCCCACAGCCATGGGGAGCCAGCCTATGGCCCTGTACATCACTTTCTATCTGCAAAATCGGTTCTGACAGCCTGGCAGGGCATGCAGTAAACAAACACCTCCTTTTGGTTAACTCTTTTTAGGAATTCCTTTAAGCCCCAGTGAACAAATGGTGCTCTGCTGCCCTCAACACCTAGTCAGTCTGGAGGGGGAGGGGGGTCCAAAATTGGTGAAAGCAACCAGCAAGTTTACAGCTCTGCATTTAGCATCCCTGTTCATCCCTTCCAGCCTTGTCAGATGTTTTGGAATCTCAAACTCCCCCCAGCAGCCTATTTCAAACAAATGCAAAGCCCCCAGTGTCCTCAACAAACCCCAGCTGTAAACCAAACCCAGGCCTTTGATTCCTGATCCACAGACAAACCATTGGCAAGGAGATGTGGCTGTGAGCACAGATCTCTTCCTCCAAGCCAGACCTTCATGGCCACCAGCTCTCTCCACCTATTTTTTTCTTTGTGCCTCTCCTCCCATAGTGCCCAGCTGTTTCTTTCTCTCACTGCCTCTGAACCCAAACCCATATGTTTCATATGAAAAAAAAAAAATATCTCTGCATCCCCCACCCAGGAAGATCATTTTGCACCAGAAATAGAACACACTAAACTTGGGATGCAGCCCAGGCAGCTTAAAATAACTCAGCACATAGCTCGTGGTGCCACGTATGGCTCTGCCAGCTGCCTGGACAGACGGACAGGGTGCCAGTGGGCAGGCCCTCCCTGCACAAGGCCATAAATGACCACAGTGTTTTCCAACAAGCCAATTGGTGCCTGGCAGGGAGAGCAGGGTGGGCAGCATCATGCTATGCCCCAGCTCAGTGTTGCCCACCTCCCTTCTGCCCTCCCTAGGCCCTCACACCACCCCGGACACTCGCCTTGCTGTCCACATTCCTGTCACTCATGGAAGGCATTAGCACCAGATAAAAGTACAAGGAACCCAAATGTAGCACCCTGACATCAGCCACCCCTGGAGCCTGGAAGGGAAGCTGTAAACAGAGGGACAAAAGGCAGTTATAAACTGCCATCTCCATTGGCACCTGTGGGCAAGCATTTGGAGAGTAAAGAGGAACAAGGGAAGGTGCTGAGATTTGGGGGGATGCTCAGTACTGAGATGTCTGCTGGCTCTGGGAGAGAGGAAACCCTATGGGAGTGGGAAGAGCAAAAGGCAAAGGTCAAAATGAATTTTTCTCTCCTTGCAAACGGCTTTGTTCCTTTCTGTTGCTCCCTTCTGAGTAGGAAAGGGTGGGAACTATTCTTCGATGCTGTGCAGTCTGCTGTTCAGCTGGCTCCTCTCATTGCTCCTGTGGCAGCCAGAATCCTTCAGCTGAAAGTGTCCCAGTGATGCAACACTGATTCCAGCCAAGCTACAGCAGCTGATGGGGTTTCAAACATTTGACTGGCTTCGACCATCCCACTCCATCTGCACTAACCTCAGCAGAGGCTGCTGTTCACATTAATGCATCTCGAAAAGCCCTGAGCAGTTGGATTCCTTGTGTTTAGGACAAGGCCTAAAAGATGCTTCCAGAGGTCACCTCCTACCTGCGATACCAGGTGTGATACCCCTAGACACAGGAGTGGGAGAGGTGGCCACTGCACAGATGCAGTTATAGGATTCTACCAGGCTGCAGAAGACCCAGGCTGGCACCCAGACCATCAGCCAGGAGCCTTGATCTCCCAGCCTAGCAACGCAGGGGAAATGCCACCCACGTGTGCCCAGACACAGACCGAGTTCACAACTGATGCTATCACAGCCAACACACATGTAGGACTGCTGAATCTTTGTTTTAATAAAGACCAAGGAAAACATCCTGTCATGCATCATTTAAACCAGCACTTACGCCATTCAAGAAGAAAGACCCACCAGATGTGGTTATGTAGTTTATGCCACTTGTTTATGTTGACAGTGTCTGCATGGGCTAATGGGAACGAGCGCTGGGCGCTTCAAATCACTGAAAAGCAGAAAGTTAGCACTTTCTGCTACATACTTTACATGCAAGAAGGATTGTGCCTGTGTCTGGAACTGGGAAGGGTCATAGATGTCATTTCTAAAAACCTCATCAGGCAGAAGTCCCTGAAATACATGTCTGCAGTCATCAAGCCTTCACTGCAGAACGCAATAAAGGAATGAAGTTAGAGTTGATCTGTGAGTATCAGGAAAGACTATTAGAGTTAACGAACATCTGCAGTTTATATCCTCCATAAATTAAAAAAACCTGCCATCAAAACCACATAGTAGCCCTGACCCAATTGCCAATTAACAAAACCTTAACAAGATTTCTAAGAAGAACAAGATAGTGACATGGAAACACATTTCTCCTAGATCATATTTCTACAAGAACTTAGGGAAGATGCTGAAAAGACACTATCTTTAAGGTGAAAAAGCCATTTTTTGCTATCTCTACCACAATCACTAGGGAACAGAACCCCAAAACCTTTCAAATAAAGTTAAATCATATCAGAAATTGGAGGACTAGAAAAATCATGCTGTATTTATTATTTTTAATAGAGGTGAGGTTCAGTTCTGAGACAAAGATTATAATTATTTTTAAAAAATGGTATAGTGAGACCCTGCTAATTTGTAGCCAACTGGTTACGGAGTAGGAAGGTGACTACATCAGATTAGACGTAGTTAGTATACTCTGCAAGTTTATTTTTAAACACAGCCTATAGCTTGGGAACCAAAAGCTATTGAAGTGAGAGGGATTGGTGTCATACATAACCTTTTTATGAGAAATGAAGCATTTTTGGTGGCACTCACGATAGCCCCTACACAGTCTACACAATATGAATTTTGGAATTAATTGGCTGATGAAATTACTGTTCCCACAGCCTTGACTCACCCAGCCTGAATGGCAAACAGGACCTAGGTAAGCTGTAACGGGTGTACTAACGCCTGCTGTCATTAGCTGTGCTTCATCCCGTTCCCATACACTCTGTTCACAAGCATCTTTTCTTCTCGCTCTCCCTGCTAAACACCTGTGACCCCCAGACTCCCACCCAGCAGCACATCACTGCTGAACACCCTCCTGGAGGGCACATCCATCCACTGCCACCCCCCTGGCGACTGGAAGCTGCCCACGGGCCGCGCCGGGTGTCTCAGCTCACCCCCTCCCCGCCAGTGACACCGAGGAGGGGAAGCCCAGACCGAGTCATTTCTGCATCTAGCAGGAAACACACGCAAATGCAAGTGCTCGAGAGCACCACTTAGGAAACCCCCAGCCCAGCAGCCCCCTGGGGACCTCAGCCAGCCCTCAGCCATGCCACAGGTGCTGGTGAGGCTCAGCACCACAGGCACACACAACCTGCTGGCATGGCAGGAGGGTACATGACCACACACAGCAGCTGGAAAACCCTGGAAATGGAAATTCCCAGGGGAAGAAAAAAAACCAACAAGCCCACACCTGGAGAACATGCTGTGCCTACGCCATGTAAGGACAAAGCACAAACCTGCCTCTTCCCCTGGTTTTGGCCACTAGTTTTATGATGATGGAGCCAACTCACTCTGTGCCAGCCTAACAGCATCAGGCCCTTATGGGTCCTTGGCACTGCTCTCCAGACAGGCACAGGTTTGTACAATTGCACTTCTAAAATGGGAAATAGTTCTGAAAACCAGGAATCCTTTACTCACCCCAGCAGCAGAGCAACTCAGCTGCTTCCTCTCAGGTACCAGGATTGATCCCTTGGAGCTTTCCCCTCCACCTGAGCAAAAACAGGCACAAAGACCTGAGCCAGGTCCCCAGCAGGGCTGGCTAACCAGCCTGAAGTCCTCACAGCAATGCCAATTAACTTAACAGCATACCAACAACCCCTGCTGCTCTCCAGTCTCTCCTTGGAGGGCTTCTTTCCCTCCTTTAATACCTGCATCCCACTTAACCTTTTATGGCCCTGATGGGTGCTACCAGGACCCACCTGGCTGGGTGCCTTAGCTGTGTCCCTCAGCAAGGCTGCCAGCTCCCCACCAGCCATGGCCACTGCCTCCGCACCATAGTAAATAGCATGTAGGGGGAAGGCCACACAGAGCATAAACCACGTGGCTAATGTGTTCTTTCAACACGTGTGGGTTTGAGCCCAGGTTTTAGCTGTTTTCCCAGTCTCCCTACAGACCTGGATCGGAGCAGATCTGGGGAATCTCATCAGCTACACTGCTCGTTGGGTTCTGTCATGGACATCATTGCTGGACCAGGGAAAGGGTAAGAAACAGGTTTTAGATGAGATTTGAGGCACAGTGACTTCTAACCACGTTAGACAGTCACACACCATGACCATTTCTTGCTCATTGAGCTGTGACTTGTTTGCGGAGCTGGGGAGTGGGCTCTCCAGGGCTGCACTTCAAGATTATTTCCAAATGACTCTTAGTGCCCTTTCTGCTGCCCTGGAGACAGACAGAGAAAAAAACCCAGGTGGTAACCAGGCAAACTAGATTTGCCTGTCTATGATCTGGATGTAATGTTCTTTTTTCAACGTAATGTCATAACACATCCTTGTGGCCCTGCTAGTCTGATACCAGGGGTGACTAATGCAGGATAGTCCCTAAGCTTCAGTACACCCAGCACCTTTCCAAGTGCTGATTACAAAAGAAAGGCAAAAGCTTTGAGACAAGGGGATTACCCAAGATGCGTCTAATCTGGAGCTCTCTGTCTGCTCGTCATGTGATAAGTGGGTATGCTGTATCCCCTGGGTATTGCATCTTGCTGGGGATATTACGCGCAGCTCATGTGCTGTGTCCCTCTGTGGGTTGGCAACATACACCCCTCAGCTGTGGGGGCCCGTCTGCGGGTGCTGCGCGGAGCCTCATGTGCTGCGTTGCGCTACACACTGCCACGACTTGCCCTTTCTCTATACACTCTGCAGCCTTCCCATGGTGTTGGTGGTCCAGGCTCTGGCATTTTGGGGGCCAAACAGGCTTGTCCTCATCTCCCCATCCCTGCTTTGCTCAGCACAGCGGCTGTTGTTTGCCTTCAGGGCGGGTGCAGAGCCTCTGGTTTGGGAGGAACAAAGCCTGGAGCCAGTTCCTGCAAACACAAAACATGCCTTTCTATCACTTCGTGACAAATTGGTTTGTCAGCAGCAGGAAGTGATGTTACTGCTGTCCTCACCAAGGGGAAACTCCTCGTGGTTTCCATGGGGATGTATGCAACTGTAGAGCTACAGGTTTATATAAGCTGAAAGCCCTACACATGCCCGCTGTGTGCCGGGTTTCTTGAGGTCTGGGATCAAATACGAGGGGCAAGGTCCTGGCTGAGCCCCGCTAGTGTGGGGGGACAGCCAGTTTGTGTGGGAACTGGGAGAAATGGGAATTAAGTGCTGTAAAGCACAGTGAACCATGTGCCTTGATATCCCAAATAAACAACAGTGAAGCAGGGAGAATAAATGAGGGGTGAGAAGAGAAAATGCCTCCCTAGTGCCTCTGCAGCAAGAAAAGTTCAGCTCAGCTGTGTTGCCAAGGCGTCCTGCAGCTCCACCATGCTCGGGCTCTGCCCTTCATGCCTCCTTGTCCAGCTCACGCCTCCTCCTCTACCCCCACCTCACCAGCCACCCTGCTCCTTCCCTCCCCGCTCCCAGCAAAGTCCCCAGCTGAGCCCATTCACCTCCCCAACAAGTAGGACACTGAGGTGGTGTTTGCAGGTCAGGCTGTGACGTCTCTCGCTTCTCACTGCTGTTCTTGCCCCCTTATCCCCCCCTTGTTTGGACTGGGTGTGATGCTGTCACAGAGGCTTTGCGGGAATCTGGGCTCTAGGCACAAGGAGACTGATTATGGAGGACAGCCGAAGGCTCACAGTAAAGGCTTGGAAAAGGACATTGCACGTCCCCAGAGCCGGCAGCACCCGTGGGTGCCTCGCTGGGACTGAAGCCACACTGTCACTGGCTGCCTTTTCCACCACGGGCTTTGTGCTGAAGCAGCTCTCTTCTGCGCCTGTCAGGTGCCTGCTCAGGTTATAAAAGCTGATCAGCTGCCAGGTAATGAGTTTTATTGTTCCAAGAAACACATAAACAAGCTCCCCTGGCTGATGGGGAGCGGATTTCTGTTTGAATTGTGATTAACAGGCAGGATTTTTTTTATCAGTAGCACAGCCAGGGCTGCCAAGGTTGTATTTTTCCACTGAACAAGCTCTGCTTTGCTTTGAAGGTGAAAGTTTGTTCCACTGTTCACTGCAGGTGTAAAAAGGCTTCCATATTCAGAAACAGCCTCACACACTTTGCAGGGAAAGCAGTGGTGGGTGCAGTCCCATGGAGCAGCAAAACCTGCAAAGGGACATTCCATGGACAAAGGGGGTTTCCAGGATTGGCAGGATGGGACAGGCTTTGGGGAGGAATATTCACTTTTGAAGTTTATGCACATTTAAGAAAATACAGGGTTTTTAACTTCATTTCTCAGTGCCCTGGGATCTCTCCTCCTTTCAGCCGCTCCTTGGGTTTTTTTATCCCTTGGTGTCAGGTTGAAGCTTGGCGATGGTTAACGCGTAGCGCTGACGACAGAGCTGCGTCGGAGGGGTAGCTCACGTGGAAGAATTTCAGACGCAGCAGTGCATCATCCCATCCTTCAAGGGCACCTTCTCCCAAGAGAAGAGTCCTGGATTTTAGCACCATTAATACTCCCAGTAACTTGCAAGATCTCGGCAAGAGTTTGCAGTGCTTTGCTTGTCTCCAGTTACGTGACAAGAGCACAGCTGCCTCGTGCTTTAAAAGGCCCCTTGTCAATAAGGTTAGGACCAGAACTGTTAAAGCACCTTGATTTTACATAAAGAGGCATTACCTGCTCTACCTACCCAAGCAAAACCACTTTCGATGAGGCAAAAGTAAGATCTGACTCTTTTGAGTATCAGAGATGCAAGGACTGGTGGCTCCCTTCTGGAGTGTGTGTAGGACACCAATGTCTAGGTGCACCCCAGCACCAAGCCCCATGTTACCAGAATTACCACCTCCCTAGGAAAGCAAGCTTCCAGCTGCCTTTCTTCCACATTAGCTTCCCCAATAATGACACATCGCAACACTGCTGCTGCCATGCATATCCTCCCCCCACCCCCAAGACATCCAGTTCTGTCACACCACTCGGCATTAACCTGCACTGTTCACTGCCCATCACCCTCATCCTGCAGCTACCTGGGACTGCCAGCAGCACTGGCCTGTTAGAACTTCACTGCCTGGCTTTTCACAGCTACAGAACACACTTTGTTGCCTCAGCTGAAGTGCCAGGTAAGAGTCACTCCAGAAAGACTCTTCAGCAGGAGGTATTTTCTTACCAGGACCCTAATAAAGTGACTTGGTGGTTACCTGATCACTTGTTATGCCCAGATTTGTTTACAGAGATAGCCCAGCAAGCCAGATACCTCACTCCAGGGATCAGAGACAGTTTGAGTTGCAAAGAGGATTTGAGGAGATAGTGTAGAAAGAGAACACACGCTGGCACAACCCCCATTGCAAGATCTGTTACCAACAGGTTAATTTTTAGACTTAACCTTTGAAGCCTTAAAAGTAAACAAGCAATAAGGCTGCTGCTTCCTAGGAGAAGGAAGGCCTGGCTTAAATTCACTGCAGGCCTGTGCTCAAGTCTCAGCTGGTTCAAAGGGCTCCCATCACTGCAGCCAAATCTCCCTTACAGCTGAGAAGTCAACCTTGGCTCTTTACCACCACATATAGTCAGAGAAGGACAAAGAAAAGCTCAGGTTAAGCAGCAGCAGTAGTTTCTAGCCACGTTGTTTAAACCTGTTTTTCTCTAAAGTTCAATCAAGACCTGAGGTCTGAGTTGGAAACTCAGATTTTTCTTACAGCTCTTCACCTGTGACCTTCCACAGGAGTTCTGGGACTGTGGAATGCAAGGCTTTAAAGAAAGTCTCATCCAACCTCAATAGAAATACCATAATTTATTCTTTGTATAAAAAAGTTAATCATGTAACAAAACTATGTCTTCATAAGAAGAAATATATTATTTCACATCATAAATAAATCAGCAAACATACAACCCTTGGCAACTCAAAAAAGCACTTGCCTGGTGCTTTCATGTCAGTGCTTGGGAAACAAGAAAAGCTGACATCTATACACAGGATTACAGTACCAAAAAAATACTGAGGTATTTGGTTTCTCTAGAAATGAAACTTTAGGTTTGTGAAGGCAAAAACCAATGCACTAATGTAAAAATAAATAAATTGGACTGTCATACAAAAGGGGACAGCATCAGTGTTGCTCAGAGTGTCCAGGAATGGGAATACTGGTGAGCATGCTACTAAACATGGAGCAGGCTTAGAACAGACAGAAGACAAGGAGGAACAGCTCAGGAAGAGACAATGTCCTTTGATCTCTGCTTAGGCATCCAGATACTGGCTTGGAAAGTCAGTAACATGTAGTTGTCTGGCACTGGGTGAGCTCCTCTTCATTTATGACACTGTTCTGGGATCCATGGATGGTTCCCCACAAAACATGAATGACTGATGACACTGTCCCCATAGGTATTGCACTGCTGAGACAGTTAAGTCTGAGTTCTGACCATATTTTCACCCACTTTTTAGCAGCTCGGAGAAGTGGTGATGGGGCTCTGAAGATAGCTTAAAGCACTGGATGAGGTGTGAACAGGGATGGACACTGGAAAGTTAAAGACCGTGGTGGTTGATGCTCCTCTGTCCAATACTGACATAGCAGGGCTACCAGCTTCTGCTGAGCAGTTGGGGGCAAGGACCTGCGACTCAAACTGAAGCAGCTGCCCCATGAAGCTGAAGTTTGGGGAAATGATGCTTCTTCTCTGCTTCACAAACTCAAAGGCTTCATCCAGTTTGACTCTGTTGGTCCGCATGAGATAAGCGAGGCAGATGGTTGCCGATCGGGAGATGCCAGCCTGGCAGTGCACAAATACCCTTCCTCCATCATTTTTAACAGAGTCTGAAAGAATTAAAAATACACAGTTAGCAAACAAGTCCCACTGCTTCCAGAGGTGGGAAATCACTGGCTGCTGTTTTACATTTCTTTCATCCATCCCTTCCTTAGCTTAATGGGTGCACCGAGTGCTTCAGAGACAAAGAGAGCCTTTGTCCTGAGGGAACCAGCAGTCTAGCTATTTTCATTCTGGGCTCCGGTTATACAAATAGCTCCTTCAGGTCACTTTAGCAGTCCTGTGAGACTACTTTAATGCTGATCTGCTTAAATTCAGTAGCTCTTCTCTGCAAGACCAGTGCCTCTTGATTCAAGGTTTCAAACAGCTTTGTGAAGCTAAGCTTGTTCCTCAGACTAGAATAAAATCAATGGGAATGTTCCCCGAGTACATCTCCCCTATGGAATGAGATTCTATGATCTCAAGGGCAGGTTTTACCGGGCAAAAAACAGTGTCCCAAAATCATCTCCCCAGTCTATTACCCTAGAAAAACAAGACTGTAAAGAGAGCTCATTTACCTATGAAATCGATGGCCTCGTTAAACCAGGAACTGATATCTGCCTTGTGATTGTCCTCCACGGGGATACTTTTGTACTGGTAGTGCCCTTCAAAGTGGTTGGGGCAGTTGGCCGAGACATTGATTAACGCTGTGATCCCCAAAGCATCCAGCATGTCTTTTCGGGAGGCATGGTAAGCGCTGCCCAAGTAGAGGAACGGCAGGATTTCCACCGGCCCACCCTAAAACAGAAAGGACAGGCAACCGGTTAACTCGACTCCGCAGTTCGCCCACAATCCCCGAGTAAAGCGCCGGCCTCCCCGCGTCCGAGCGGAGCGCCTGCTTGCTCCCAGGGCTCGCAGACACCCGCCCGACCGTCCCCGGCCCGTCCCCGCTCACCTGGTCATAGAGGGGGGTGCCGCAGGAGCTGCACCCCGAGTCGGCGCTGCCGGGCGCGCTGCTGGCGCTCAGGGGCAGGCTGAGGCCGGCGGGGGCGGCCGGTTTGGTACAGAGCTCGGAGCAGGCGGACGAGAAAGCTTCGTAACCTCCTACAGAGGGAAGAGAGAGGCGCCGGGTCAGTGCTGCGCGGCCGGGGACGAGCGAGCGGAGCCGCGCGGGCGGCGCGGCTGGGCCGGTTCCCCTTCGGCGGGGTCCGGTACGGTGCCGGGGCCACTCACCCTTAAGGAAGCAGATGCGGGCACCGCGGGCCTCTCTGCAGAGGGTGCCGAGGGCCAGCAGCAGCGTGCTGTCGCGCTTGGGCAGCTCCAGGTCCGCGCTGCGCTCGTCCAGCAGCACCACGGTGTGAAACAGCCCCTGGCGCAGGCGGGCGCGGAGCTCCTCGTTGGGGACAACGTGCTCCAGGGCCAGGGCGCCCTTGGCGCGGCGGCGGACGATGGTGCTGAGCCGGACGTTGCAGGAGCCGCGGATGTGCGCGGCGTTGAAGGAGAAGAAGGAGCGGCAGTCGAGGACGAGGCACTGCGCGGCGCGCTCCTGCAGCAGCCCCCGCAGCGCCTCGCACTCCAGCGCGCACACCCGCAGGTTCACCATGGCGGCTCCGGCCGAAGGGAGAGGAAAGAAGAAGGCGCGGTCGGTGCCGGAGATGCCGGTGTGCCAGAGAAACGCAGCTCTATACGACCCGCTCCGGCCCCGCACGCCCGCGCCCGCCTTATATCGGGCCCCGCCGCTGGACCGGCGTTTTCTCAATGGGGCCGCGTCACGTGGGCGCCAGGCGAAGACGTCACCTGGCGGCGCGCCAGCACGGGCGCGCCCAGCCTCGCCGCATGACGTCATGTGCCGCGGGGCCGCCGGAGCGCGCTCGCGCGCCCGCGCAGAGAGGGAGATACGGGGACACGTATGAGTACACACCTCTGCTACACACAGCTCTGCCACACACACCCCTCTGCTACACACACCCCCCTCTGCCACACACACCCCCCTCT
>VZTU01005878.1:81779-109858 GCA_013400835.1 Zapornia atra | reverse complement strand
CACACACACCCACACACACACACACACACACACACCCCGCTCTGCCACACACACACACCCCTCTGCTACACACACCCCCCTCTGCCACACACACACACAGACACATGCACACACGTACATACAAACACACGGACACAGACAGACATACACATGCACACACAAGGATGTACCGACACACACGTATGTATGTACACAAACGCGAACACATGCAGGTGTCAGCACAAACACACTTGCCTGGACACACCTACACACACACCCCCACAGACGTTCGTCCCTACCTGTTTATGTGCCTACAGATCCATGTCCACGTACATACATACATACACATCCATGCATGTATACACATGCATGCACAGACAGGTACACCCATGCACACACCCCCCTACACAGACATGCACGCGTCTACAACCACACAGACTCCCCCCTTCAAACACACACCCTCCCCTGTGCCCACCACTCCCAGCACGGGTGCTGTGGAGCTGGGCCACCTCCCTGGCAACTGTCCCACTGCTCTGCGTGGCTGGTGCTGGGGCATCCTTGGTCTAACCCCCAACCCCCCCAGGAGTGGCCGCTCCCCCCCTTCCCACAGAAACCAGTGCTGCTGGGGCAGGAAGCTGCTGGAGCAGCAGCATGGGTGGATGTGAGGCCATGGGTGTGGGCATGCATATTCCAAAACACACGTATGAAGAGACGGGTATACGCATACATGTATTTGTATTCATGCATAGACATACATACAGGTACAGACAAATCTGCATATAAATACATATGTATATACATATATTTGTATATTATTTGTTAAGTAAACACATGTTTGATAGCCATTCCCATCATGCTTTATGTGTATGGAAAAAACACAGTAGAGCAGCAGCCCATGCAAAGTTTGTTTTCCACACTTGAGAACACCCCCGGCGCTGGGGCTGCCCAGTAACCAGCAGTGGAGTAGTGGGAGCTTTCTCTTTCTCTCCCCTTTGTAATGCATCAGCGCTTCCCAGAAGTTTTCTTCTCCTCGTGGGCGACCAGCTTCCACCAAGCCACTCGGGTGTTTCTTACTCAGGGATTCCAGTCAGTGCTGCTTCCACTTCCCCTGCCTCCCTGCGATGCCTCAACAGCCCCACCGGCTCCCAGTTGCTCGCTGATCCCAGCCACCCCTGTCTCCCTAGCACCTCCTCCCGCCTTTCCTTTCCCCTCAGCCCTTTCCCAGCGATCCCCGGTGCTGCCAGCCCCAGCTGTGCTGCTCCTTCCTCGACTCTTTCAGCAGCTTTCTGTTTGCCTTTTCTTCAGCTGCTCCTTTCAGGGGACATCTCTCCATCCACCCTTTGCCCTGGGGCTCCTCCTGCCTCACCAGCCTTGTGCACTGCCAACCATCAGTCCCCAAATTTTCCAGCCTCTCCCCCACCAATGCCCCCCAGCCTTTAACCACCTCAGACCTCCCACAAACCAGCCAGGCTCTTTATCTAGCCAAGATCTCCAGGGCTTTCCAGGCTCCTGTTGGGGCGCTGCGAGGAGGGGGCACAGGGAAAGGCACTGAGAAGGGCACTGGCAGGCGAGTGCCAGCGCTGGCTCACCCACTTAACCGCGGGGCTGTCGCAGCTCTGCTGAGCAGTGGGGCTTTTGCCAGAACTGCAGCCTCAAAGCAAATCTGTTTTTTCAACACATTCCTTAAAAATAAACACAGGATTGCACTTTTCGTTCCATTTATTTATTGTTGTTCTTTGAACAGTGGGTTGGAAACAGATTGTGAGAGAAACACTCACACACTTCAGTGAAATGACTCCGCTCGAACACACCATCACCCGCTCTGTCACTGGGACCCCGCAGCTGTCCACAGTAGACCGCCGGGTTTGAATCACAGGAGTCACTAGCTGGGAGGTTGACACATGTCCCTCTGCACCACAAGCACATGGGAGGTGGGCAGGGAGCATGCCATGGGTGCAATGGGACCGCACATCCTCCTCTGATGCACTCCGAGCCAGCTCCTCACGAGATGTGATAACGCTGCAACACTGTGGCATGGCCAGGCTCTGGTGACCTTGAACGTCATCTGTCAAGCACCAAGGTACCCAGATTTTCCTAAGAAGCTGAACAGCAGGAACTATCAATGACTGTCAGCATTTTGCAGCAGAAACCAGTACAGCAGGTGGCTTCAAGGCAGGACTTTATTAATCATGTTTTCCTGGAGAAATTTCCATCTTTTTGATAGGGACCTTAGATGTTGACCTTTCTGTAAGTTTATACCCAGGAACCACTTGGCTTTACTCCTTTTGGAGTGTGATGCCGGAGTGATTTAAGGCACTGCTGGGCAGCAACGCAGACTCTGCAAAGACTCTGCTCTATAGAAACCCTGTTGGGCTAGGAGCTGGGAATGTCCATCTCCCAGGGGACTTGATCAGCATGCTGCAGTCCTCCAACCAGCCCAAAGCCTTGTGCATTCCAGGAGCAGGAGCGCAGGTCGGGAGGCTTCACTTGAATGCTTTAATGGAAAGCAGAATTTGTAATGGTGCTGTGCCATGAGTGCTTCGTTAGTGGGAACAGCCAGCCCTGGCTCACAGACACAGGTATCCCTATGCTGCTGATAGTCTCTTCTCTTACCGTTCCAAACTCTTTTCAGTGTCTCACATGGAAAACAAAGCTAAAAGACAGACGTATTTTTCCTCCAGTTTGGGAACCTCAATTTTTTCCAAGTTTAAAGAAATTGCCATGTCTGACACCTGCACAGCTAAGTGAGAGCGTGCTCTCAATGACAACCACCTTTCAACTCATGATGTTAAGCAGCATCACACAAATATAAAATATGGGCCAGACACCATGAGACAGATACCTTGGCTGCTCTGAGGCAGTGCAGAGAAGACATCCAGCTGAGGCCTTTGCGCAAAGGGAATTTGCCTTCACAACAATGATAATTGCTCTTTGATGGAGTTATGTAATTATGAGACTTTTGAATCTGGTCTTGTTTACACCCAGTGCAAATCAGGAAGAAAAAAATTCATCATATGTGGCAGTGTGTACTTAATTGCTTATAAATCCTGGACTAGCTATTTCCTTGCTTTACTCTATTTTTGTTTTCTTTTCTTAAATAAACCTGCCATAAGAATGAAAGAAAGGAAAATACAAAACAGGGCTGAAGTGGGTTTTAGTAGCTCACTCCGACCTGAATGACTTTCTTAAGGGTTAGATTTCCTGCCTTAACAAAAACCAGGAAAGACAAAATTAACCCCTTCCTCTGAAAAAAATCGCTGTTTGCACTCGGGCCACAATGTCATTGTAAGGGTAATAATAGAAACAAGAGCGTGAAGTGTGGGGGTGGGCGGTGGTGCTTTGATTTGAGCAGATGGGACCCACTGCCAGCATTCGGCCCTGTTTATCCCCTGGGCTTTACAGTTCCCACGTTGCTCTGCCAAAACACGTACAAGTCCATAACAACACAAGAGCCCCATGAGTGTGAGCCCTAGCTTGTGGCATTAGGGACTTCTTGGGAAAATGACTTCATGGCAATTTCATCATGTCACGGCTGAGTGTGTTGTCTTTGTCTCAGCGGGACCAGAGACCTGTCTGGCTTTCTCCAGGGACCTTGGGTCTTCCAGAGCAGCCTGGTTGATGTTTATCTCAGAAGGTAACACAGGACTGCAGACAGCTTCTGCATGGACTGACTGATGCCAATTTGTCAGCAACTTGGTGACAAGCATAGATAAACCCTGGCCTGGAACTGGCCCATTGCACAAACCCAGTAATACTGGTTATTCAGGCTTTTTAACTAGTCACTCATGGCCAAAATCAGTCCTGAACCGCTCCAGCAAAGCCAGAATTACAGCACCATTGGACCTGACCAGAGCCTGGGTCTTGCTGCCTTCGGTGCAAGCTTTGTCTGAATAAAGATACGAAGGATCAAGCCTCAACACTTGAGACACAGAACAAAAATGCATGTGGGAACATTTGGAAACAGCGCTGGATGCATTTCTTCAGCATGTGTAACATTTTCTCCGAATTCAGTTTCACAACCGAGCATTTCCTTTTGTAAATATTTGGACAGATTTTATAGAGACACAGATTCACAAGAAACAGATAAAAACAAAAAAGAAAGAGGGGTGTCAGAGAGAAAAGGAAGGGAGGAAGGGAGGGAGGGAGGGAGGAAGGGAGGAAGGAAGGAAGGAAGGAAGGAATAAATAAAGAAAGAAAGAAAGAAAGAAAGAAAGAAAGGATTCAGTGATAAAAGAAATAGCCCAGATACAAACAATGTAGAATCACTGATGACTCATACTACAATGAAAACATTATTTTTTATGCATTTAAATCCTGAGATTTAACCCCTTTTTGCCAGGGTTTGCCTGAGCCCAGACTGCGTCAGATTCTTCACGTTGGAGCTGATGAGGTTGGGGAATGGAGAGGCAGAAGGGTCAGTCCTGACAGCATGAAAACCAGCTCTGGGCTGGGCTCTCACCCCTGGAAAGACAGGCTAGAAATGCTGATGTGGCCTTAGTTCTGTGTGCCATGTCCAACGTGTTCCTGCTTCTTGCTGAGTTGGTGTAGTGGCTCAGGTGTTTCAACCGCAGACACATCCTGGATACAGATACACACCGAGGAACAAGGAAAGCCCCATTCTCCCAGCCCTGCCTAAGGACATCTCAGCTCACAGCTTGCCTGCCTGCCTGCCCCGGACTGCTCATGGCCTCCTGCTCGCCGGCTGTGGGACAGCACGCCCTGGCAGCTGTGGGTGCCTTTCCTGCACACTCAGGGACTATGGGGGTCACTCCTTGGTCTCTGTGCTCCTCACCACGACCCTTTCTCTGCTACATTTTTAATGGAGACCCATGAGCTCCCCATCACTTTGTGATGCCACGGGCAGCACATCACTTGCTGCCAGCTCCAAAATGTGACAGCCCCCTCAGCCAGCCCCACACCACAGCTGGGGGCTTGCCACCGGCTCTGCATGCGACGCTCAGTTACATGACCTCAGGCGCCCAGACAGCATGCCTGGCACCATACAACCCCGTACATGTGTGTGTGCCTGTCACAAGGCCCGACAAATGGCATCCCGTGGCCAGAAACCCAAGTCATTTGAGAAGTCTGCAACGTGGACAGTCCTTCAGCATAATTTTGCAAGTGGCTCCATGTCTGCTTGAGCAGCTAATGCAAGTAAGGAGTTCTGCTTTCTCTTCCAGTGACTCACCGAGCTGCCTCAGGCAAGTTGCTTAGTGCTCCGTTTTAACATGATTATAGGCATTAGCCAGCCAGTCTGGGATACCATGGATTTGATATTCAAAATCATTACATACTTGCCTCCAAAGGAAAATCTCTGGGAATTAGTGGTACCGATACAGTTCACGGCACTAGGATCAGCTTAGTAGGGCAAATGGTTTAGGCAATTTAATCTTACATTTAATTGCCTCTATTAATCTGCTATGAATCATGTCATGCACTAGGCATAAGGGTATTTATTCAATAAAATCACTGTATTTTTAAAGTTCTCATATTTCAAGATGAAAGGTATTAGATATGGAATAAAATATACTTATGGGAAATTATTCTTCCTACTGCTTGAACGTGTATTTTCTCAATAACAACCTCTAATGGTTAGTATGGTAAGGCGAGGCTTCCGTGGGAGGAGGGTGAATCTGAATAGAAAACAAATGACGTACCTCACACCAAGAAGCAGGGAGAGGCGTGCTCTCCTATCCAGAAACACGAGAGCTGGGTTTATTGCTGGTCATGTGATGTCAGTGCTTGCTGGGTGCAGTGCAGATGTATGAGCTTCATATTCCCAGAACCATCAGCTCTCATAAAGATTGAGATAAGAGCTGCGGGGGCACGGCCATCTGCAGGTTGTTCTTCTGTTCTTCTTATCTTTACAGAGAGATGAAGGCATCCTAAATGTGCATGACACATAGCAACCAGCAGAAAGGTGGAGGGGCTGATTTTGAACCATGGATTTCTCCTGCTTGCGCCCATTGGGATGGAGCAAGGCTGGAAGGGGTACAGTTGGAGCCTGACATCTTGTTACCTGTCACAAAGGGACTGCAAACTTGTGCTCCATTAGCTATAGCCACATCTCTTCCCACCAGCTTGTGGGTGCGAGGGTCAGCACAAGCAGCTACCGTGGGATTTCCCCAGCGTAAAGACCCTGTCTGTGAAAGAGTTTCGTGGTAACTGCTGCCTACTGAAGGATTGCTATGGGTGGGTGTAGGCATCATGGAATAATTTAGGTCTGTTGAGGCTAGAAAGCTGAGGAGGTGACCAAAAGGTACTTCTGCCTCCTTGGGAAGTCCCGTGCTATGTGCTGGAATCAAGGGCCCAGAGGTCAGGATGTCCGGGTGTACACACTGCTCATCTGCACCGTTTCACCCACCCGACAGCTCTAAATCTGTCTCACTGTCTGATGGTGCTGAGAGGGGCTTTTCACTGAGGGGACGGATGGGGAGGATGTAACAGCAAAAGCAATTGTAAAATGTATGAAAAAACGTGAGGTTTCTGTTATCAAAAGACACAATTCCCTCATTCTTGGGCTGTGGAGGAACCCAAAAGGGACACCCGAGAGGATGTAAAAAAAAAAAACCAAAGCAACTTTTAAGGGAAGCAAAGCACAAAGGAATTCCAGGATGTCACCCTGCACACACTCCATCCGAGTTCCGTGTTATTCACCCACCTCTTTCTGCGCTTTCTTAGTATGAGCTTCCAAGGTGTTTATAGACGTCTCTGGATTTCGTTTGTAACTGTTAAAAAATACCCCTGTATTGGTAAATACAGAACTGCTTATTCATTTTCTGCTGTGCAGTTTGTTAAAATATTTGCAATATGACATGATTCTCTCATGTGATAGAGTGAGGTGATGTTTGTGTGTAATAGTGGTTAGTGAAAACACTGTATTAGTCATAGGAGAGAATAACACTTGACTGTTGAATATGAAAAACTTTAGGCTGTGGAAAAAGCCAAACTTCGTCCCACTGTGTTGTTTTCAAAAGTATATGAGAACATAGGGGGCAGAGTGACTCACAGTGTAGTGTCCTCTGTCACCTCGAGTGGGACAGGACACGATATCCAGGAGAGAGATCTAATGACCCCTAACATCCATTTCATAGATGATCTTTGTCCATGAAATGCCTTTTCTTGGTCACCCATGACTTGCCCACATTGCTCATGCCCCGTTTGACGTGATAAAAATCAGCGCTGGGCTGATCTCATTGCCTCGCTGCGAAACCTTCAGGTGAGTCTAGCAAGCGTTCGTGCTGTCTTTCTCTGAAACGCTGGACAAACTGTTTCTTGATGGGGATGAATGAGGAGTGAAGTCATACAGCAGCGCTGGCTCAAACGAATTTGCCCAAACATGGGACGTTTCTCCCGGCGGTGGCCACACGCGTGGCCAGACGCCCTGCGGCTCTTGGAGCCCGTCGCAGGCTGTGATTTCACCTCGGGCGCCACACAAAATGCTGAGCGCTGTTTAGATAGAGGCCCAACCGAAGGGATGCTTCTTACATGAATGCAGTTCTTAGAGAGTTTCTTTTTACAGTTGCTGTGGTGTAAAGACCTCGCTTCCCAATAAAGGGAGAAGGCATCCCATAAAAGCAGCGGGCTGAGGAGATCCCTACCATGGAAGGGGTTGAACGTTGAGGGGAGACTTTCCTTCAGGTAGATGACCCTGGATAGTACAAGCAGCTGGACAGACCCATGATAGATGGGGACCCTGCTGAACACCCACCCAGCACAAGAGCTGGGAAACCCTGGGTCTGGTGAGGGGCTACACTGGCAGAGACAGGGGAAGGCAGAGACACTCTCGGGTGTTAAACTGATCTGATTACCCCAAGATTAGGCTGAGAAGCTCTGTGTCTCAGACGGAAAGTGAAGACACGAGTCTGGGTGTTTTCCCAAGGCCTACCACGAAGATTTCCTTATGTTCTTATATATCTTATGGCCATCTCTCAGAACAGCTCTTGTGTATAATCAGGTAAATCAATAACAAAGCCAGCCACCCCCCTTCCCCACCAATTAAGTGGCTGACCAGTTACAATCAAAATCAGCTTTCAGAAAAAAACAAATTAGAATTTAATAACTAAATTAAGTATTTTTGTTTTTAAACAAGCAAAAAAGAAGATCATTATACTGGAGTTAAATTTAAACACAACCCCTCACTTGAACACTCAGAATCTCAAAACTATGTGAAATGTGAGCCAGGGGCTGAATTTCTCAGCTTGGGCTCTGACCAATTTAATAATCCAAGGTATTTTCTTTCTTTTTTTCTCCTCTGTCCAGTTCGGGTTTAGTTCACATGCCAGGTCCACCAGTGGGATATGTCACATCACTCAGCAATCGCTTTGCTTTTCTCAGCACTCATTGTTTCTTTCTTGAAAAAGAGGAACAAGAAGTGAAATTAGCTAGAGGAATCGGGCACATTCTCAGATGGTAAATACAAGAGGAGCATGAATCATCCTCTTATAGAAATGACGAGAGAGGATGGAAAAGGTAGCGGTTTGGGAGAAGCAAGTTATGTTCTACATGGCTGATTCAGCTCTCTGGACTGAAAATGAATCATCAGAATATTTAAATCATATTACCAGTATTAACACACACAAAACCCCCAAGTTCAGGAAACCTTTGTTATGAAACAAATTTGATAACGGCTTAAAAAAAAGAACAAAAGGACAGTTGCCTAAAACCCGTGTACTCGCTGAGCTCTGCTCTGTGTCCCAGCCTGCAGAACCCTCAGAGATTTGGAGTTTGCTGCAGTTGCAATCCCAGTGCCATTGCCCCAGCAGGGCACTGGGGAGCCTTACAAACCCAAATCCCCCAGAAACAAACAATCAAAAAGACTCTCCTTTACCCTCTAGAGCTTTCCCACTTCAAGAGTGACCTGAGGTTTTTAAAACAAAGGAATTACCCACCGGAGAGTACACATCAAAAAGTTCATTACTCCTGAGGAGCATCTCGTTAGCTATGGGTACACGTGTGTTGGAGACCTGAGTAGGAGGTTTGACATGGAGAGCACAGCTTTTCCTATCTAATTGTACCTGAGCCCAAGTTAATGAAGCTGTAACACATCAGAGATAACAGGCAGAGATAACAGAAAGGTTAAAGGATAGATTAAAATCCCTTCATTTTCCTTCCCCCACTCTGGCTCATCTTAGCTCAGCTGGGATGAAAAAGGGAGCAATGTATCCAGAGATGTTTTTCTTCACATAGGAAAGGCAGTCACGGCCAGGATATAGCACAGCAGAGGCAGCAAAGCAAACCACAAGACTCCTTTACGTAACGAGTTGCAAAGCTTTTGTGGGGAACTATCTTGTTCCTATAAAGTACATCTGTATCTTCCATACAAGTTTGTTGCATTAAAAGCTCTCAATACCATCATCAATGTGTCTGTTCAGTAGCCAGAGTCCACAGAGGGATCAAAAGGAGGTAGAAATCCATCTCCAACTGATTTTTTGGGTGTATTTTTTGCCCAAATCTTTCAGCTTCCTTCTCAAATCTCCAATTTAGTTTTTCAGCACTGACACTAAGGAATGAAAGCTTTCATTCTCTGCTAGCAAGCAAGGACCAAAATGAAGATTAGCCAAAATCCTGACAAGCTGTTTTTAACAAAAGCTGTTTCAAGAAAAGAATGTATATTCCTGAAGTAAACACGGACAGGAAAGGCAGAAAGGGAGAATGACAGGCAGGGAGACAAACGCTTCTTCGCAAAGAAGCCTTTGAAACATCTGGAATGTTGCAGAAAGGTTATTTACCAGGAACGTCAGCCAGTCCCAGCGCAGATGGTTCCCATTAGTGCAAGATCAAGAGACCAGCAAGGCTAAAAATATGTGTTTGCTTTTTTAGAAACTGGTCTTCGTTTTCAGTGCTTTAAAAATAATATTCACTCTTACGCAATTTCTGTAACTTAGAAATATTTTCTTGGAATATTGTTTGGCATGCTGGCTGGGTTGCAGGCTCCCTGCCATTGCAGTTGCCAACAGCCCTTCCCCCTGAGGACTTTGTGATGCGTCTTTTACTTAGAAATAGGAGGATGGCACGTTACACTGAAACCGAAGACTTCTCTTTATAAAGTGCCAGTCACAAAATACCCGAATTGCTGCTCTGGGCCAGGCTCCTGCCTGGTGTAAACATGTTCTGCTCCCCCAGCACCTATTGCAACAGCATACGGAGCCATCGCAGGACCGCAGGCACCACAGAGCCAGAGACCAGCTCTCCTGCCATGCCACTTGGGGAGGGTTGGGTGTGAAGTGCTGGTAGTATTCCTGGTAAATTTGGGAACAGTGGATTAGAGTCAATGGCAAAATGTTGATTTACATGAGGCAGGAGTCTGGCTCGGCTGGACGGAGAGCCGGCAGCTACAGGAACAGATCCTTGCCTCTGTGACTCTAAGTGGATGTGAGAGGTTCTCATTGCTGCTGGCATTGCTTACAAAGCACATGGTCACCTACCCAGAAATGCACCTGCCTTGGAAGCATTTGGGTCTTAAACAAGTAAAGCAGATATAGCATTACCCATCATAACCCATTTTATGCTGAAAGCCCTGATGGTCAACCAGCAGTGTCCAGCTCCATCCAGAGCACAGGGAGAGAAAAATGTCATTCCACAGAGAAAGGTCCAAAGGTTCTTATTGCCACTGCAGCTTTTGCAGCTTCAGTTCAGACTTTGAAACCAAGACAAAGTTTACCCTTCTCCCTCTTAGGGTAACAGTGGCACTTGTCACCTCCAAAAGCAATGCACAGTGTGGTGAGAAGTGTGGCCTAGTGGTGTGTGGTGAAGACACTGTGGGCCACTATAATAACATAAGAAGAGCAAGCAGAGAAATGCTGCCTTGACTGCACCTGTTTGAATGCCCTGTCGTGTTCTTCACTGCTGGCTTAGCTCGACTATTGAGGGCATGCAGCTTAGTGAAGAAACATACGGTCTGCACAGCAAGTGGAAGTGGACTTCAGGTCCCCTCTCCTCTCCCTTTCCGCCCTCCCCTCTCCCTTTCACACCTCTGTGCTCAACAGCCCACCAATACACGGAACCCCAATCGACACTGCAGCCCGCTAAGCTGCAAACAGCAGTAATACATCATTTGGGGTCTGACCACAATCCCTTCTCCCTGTAGAAGCTCAAGATAGGGATGTCCAGATCAACTGTAGCTGGTATGAGCTTCCTAACTGCTGATTTCCCCCTGGGGTGAAAAGGAAAGGGAAATCTTTCTAGTGAACCGTGTTACTATGCCTTTAAGAAAACTTCAGTATTTGCTGTCACAGAGGGAAGCCTCACTGAATAGATGGGGTTTATTTCCTTTTACACACTTTTCTTGTCAAGGTATTGCCTTTCCAATCATAAAACACATTTGTGCTTTGCTTTCTCAGCATGGGATTAGCCCAATGCAAGGAGGAAGGGAAGGGAAATATGAATGTGGTCTAATGAACAATTCTTAACTGAAAGAGTTGAACTCTCAGCAGAAATAATGAAGAAAACTGTTCATGTTGTTCCTATGGAACCCAACTGAAAAACAGGGTTTGGAAGAATGCATTTGATAAACTGTTTCCCACTGCCAGTGGTCTTCCAGTGGGAAGCGATCCTAAGCAGAAGAAAAGGAACAGGAATGAATTTGATTTACTGGAACTTGACACTAAAGTCAATGTTTTTGGTTGGGAAAGAGAATTTTGGAGAGTGTCTAAGCACGGAGCAGCAGCAGAGCCTGTCCATCAGCCCTGGCTCTGCTAGCTGTGTTGTGTCCTGTCCACAACTGGCAGCAGACCCACAGGAGCCCATAGGAGCCCGGACACCTCAACTGTGACCTGATGGCTCAGAAACCTTCTCCAACGAGCCAGCAACTTTCAGTCTGCACACTGGGCCGCTCACAAAGCATCACCAGCCGATGTCTGAGGTAGGGTATCGCCAGGGACCCAGACAATTGCACGAGCCAGTAAATCACAGTTATTGCCCAAAGACTTTTAAGCCAGGGTACAGCAAGGTAGTGTGACAATCAGGCTAATCGGATATTAGCTGAGTGCACTGTTGGTTCATTTTGAATCATTTCCGTTTTGTCGTTTCTTTTTTTACGGTCAGTGCTGACAAAAAAACTAATGCTTCAAAGGGGAAATGTGTGATCAGTATTTGTCTCATAGAAACTTTAATATCTGGAAGATGATTTCTCAGAGAGGCCAGCTGCAGAGGGAGAAGCTGTTCGGATCTTTCCTCTCAGACAGGTAATCTACCAAAATGAGTTTGTGGGTATTTATTAGGGGGCTGTTGCCATCTTTTTCTTTTTTTTTTTTCCCTGAGTGAGATAGCAGAAAAAGCACCCACTTGTGTGTTTGTGTCAGTGAAGAAACCAAATCCAAGCAGGCTGTGATGAGAGCAGGGAACTCTTGTCTCCTTAAGAAAAACCAGAGGCAGCCTCAGCAGGCAGAAGGAGGGAAACCTGCCACTGCCCATGCTGAACGTCCTGCGCAGAGAAAGCATTTGGGTGTGTAGGGATGATTTATGGCACCTTTCAACAGCATCAAATTCACCGCAGGAAAAGAACAGCAGCAGATGCAAAAAAACCCGCAGGAGAGTGGTGCAGAATGAGTAAATAACCCCCAAAATACTCAGGGACAAATCCTGAGTCCTCTCATACAGAGAGCTGTTTCTTTTTGAACCCAGCACTAACCATTTCTTGAAATAACATCAGCCCTCCTCACCCAGCCCCCAGCCAGGGCCACGCACCCTTCAGCAGGGCTGTCAGCTTGGCAAGTGGGCGACCTTCTGTGTAATGTATAATTCAAGTATCCAATACACAAATGATTGCAGCAGAGTCAGAGAACATGCAAATTATGTCCCACATCCTGCTGTTAGTCATCCTCTGGGGGGAACTCACCCCTACAAAGCCAGTATCCCAGAACACACTGTATGTTTGCTAATCCTCACTTTCTAAATGTTTCAACAGCAGCAGAAATCTCACAGCTCTTGAAAATGACTGTAACTGAAAACTGCTGGAGTAAAATACTCGGTTCTTTCCCTAAAAATAGCAAATGAATTATCTGTATTTCATTTTCCTGCTGCATAACAATTAGAGGTATTACTTTAAAATATGATAGCTAGTTACACAGAATCTTTCTTCAAAGGGGATCAAAGCCCTTTGCATATTAATTAAATCTCAAAATAAGACTCTGAACTGAGCTTTATTATAGGAGCTAGTGAGTTCGAGGGATTCAGATGGGTGAGAGGAAATCAGGACACCGGTGATTTGCTGCCCTTGACTTGCAACATAACCTTGCACAAGCCCTTCAGATCCCCCGTGCCTCAGTTTCTCTGTCTGCAGGAGAAGGACAGTTATATTTAACTTTGTTTTCGAAGGCTGAAAAAAAAATAATCTTCTGGCAAAAGTGATGCTTGATGGTTTATGTGGCAATTACAGTGCCAGGGCATTATGCGTAGGTAGATACAGAGATGAGCTGAAAGACGTGCCCAGTGGATTCCTAAAGCTGCTCTGTCTGCCAGGCAGCTTCCCTCTGCAGGTGAGGGCTAATTCAAGGGGGTCACCAGCACTCCTCCTCCTTTCTCTTCCCAGTGCTCCTGAAGGCAGAAGGGAGGGCTCACCACAGGCCACCTGAGCAGCACTCGCTGTCACAGTCCCCAGCATCTCGCAGCCGCTTCCACTGTGACCTTCTAAGATCTGCTGTTTCTGTTGACGATTCAATGCAGTCTGAGGATAAGATTGTCAAGGTTTTCAGGAGCTACCAACAGGAATTAGGTAACAAGTTTCCTTTAAAAATTCATTCACAAGTGATCTACTGATTCAGGCTTCATCCATGCTGCCCTGCTAGTGCTCTTTGCACTCAAGAAACCTTCTTCCCTTCCAGGAGTGATCGGAGGAGTAGGTCCTGCTTGTTTCTTGGCATAGCTGGAGCAGAGCTTTTCATGGGGAATGGATCTAGAATCAATCTGTCATCCCATTTTACATTATAGCCATGCCATTTACAACTAATTAACTCAAGCTTATGAAAACAATAACCAATAGCAAATACCTTGAGCAAAGGTTATTTTCAGTTTTATGTTGTTTAAACAAGTCACGTAGAGTGATAAATTCACCTATGACTAAACCTGGATAGCTCAATGTCACGAGACCAACAATAAACTGATGAAAATCAGCAACAGAAAATGACCCCAAGAGTCAGAGAGGATGGGCCAGGCAGCATTTGCTTCTTCATTATCAAATACGTGAAGAGTAAACTAAAACGTGCACTCAGTCCAGCTGCAGGTGAGTATGTGATGAGACAGGAGTGAGCAGAAGTACATTCTAATCCCAAATTATAGGGCAAATACCAACTTCCATTTGCTTTTTAGCAGATGAATAAGTACTTTTGAGTGATACCTGAGTGCACTGAGATGTGTTGAATTTTGTTTGCCCTCACACACCAGGTCCATGTTATAGGTCCATGTGTTGGGGAATGGTCTGTCCTGCTATTGCCAAAGCCTATCGATCTTCTCTAATGATTTACTGCAATTAAACTAGGTTTCCCCTGCAACAGTGAAGAAGGTGTTTCTGCAGATGTGCCAGTGCACTGAGAAGCTTTGTGGTCTTTTAGAAACCAGAATGGCCCGTACAGCAGCTGGGAGGAAGGGGAATGCAGCTGGTCCCATTTTACTGGGGGAGAAATGGAGCCAGCAGAAGCTGAAGGACTGGGGGGAGAAGAGAGGCGGTCTGGGGTGATACCAGCCTTTGTGCAAACACACCAGCGCTCCCCCGCAGGGCTGCCTTTTTTCTGTTCCACCTGAAGCAGCGTGGCATTGCAGGGCCAACAGAAAAGCCACAAACGCCATTGTGGCCTCGCTGCAGTTAGGTTTGGTAATTGGCAGGAAGCCACTTCCCCAGACAACGGCTGTGCACCGTTGTGGCAGGTGCTATCTGCCATGTTTCTAGAGAACCCCTCAGTAATATGCTCTTCCAGACCCCCAGCCCCTTCTGGAAGCAAAGCACATGTATTTGGTGTTCCCGTCTATTACCAGCATGATGCGACAGGGGCCTCTCCCCGTCCTGTCTCATCCTCATGCAAACAAGGTGCAGCATGATGGGCAAAAGTAGAAGCCTCCTGGCTCTTCGGTCGCCACTGCCACCACTGTCAGCACTTGACAGAGTTGCACTGAGATTTGGCTTGCTAATGTCTGAGAAGTTGAGATGAGAACGATTATGGAAATCAGAGACTGAAGTCTGGGACAAATGCTGCTGGATTGCTTCTTACGGTGCATGTTCTCATCTGCAGTCCTTTGTAATTGCAAAAAATGGTGCCTTGCAGATACCTTGAAGAGACTGGAGACAGACATATGCATCTCATCATCAGGAAGTCTGTCTTGATACTCAGCCAAGATCCGAGGGGAGTGTGCATTATTTATTATTATCATCATCTCTGCAACTAACCTAATTTCCCTAGGGATTTGACTCCAGTATAAATGCATGAAGCCATATCCTAGGGTTGTTACTCCATTTTTGTTAACTACACTGTCATACAAGTTCCCCCCACCTTCTTTGGGAACTTTCTGCATAAAGAATTGTTTACACACTGACAAAAGTCTCCAGGACACTGTCCTATCCTTTTTATTGCAAGCTGCACTTGAAAGCCATAGGATAGGAAAGCAAAAACTGGATGAACAGCCAAGTGTCTGCAGAGGCTGCCCAACTACCTGGCTGTCTGTGGGCATCCAGTTTACTGGTGAAAAACAGAACAGCAGAAAATCAATAGCAACAAGCAATGCTGCTTTATTGTGCCAACACTGAATTACAATCCCTGAGCTTTTTGCATATTGCATGTGCAGGAACATGATGTCGACACCACCGCATTGCAACAGGAAGCAAAAGATAAGACTTGGTGAACCACCAGCTCTTCCTGAGCACTGGCCTGTCACTATGTTTTTGTTTATGTTATGCTTTACAAAGCAGAGATCACCAACACAAATGACCTTTTTGGCAACTTTACCCCTTCCTTTCTTTCACAAACCGGTTTTAAGCTATTGTCAATACACCTGCTATTTCTAAATGCTTCCCTAATTTTTAGCAAGAGGCATGCACACAAATGCAACAGTGTCTGTGGTTTGTGGTGTACGGTCACAATGTAGAACTTCTGTCCCTTGACAGGATGACAAAGAGGAATCAGAAAATGAAAAAAAAAAGTGCTAGTCATAATTAGTAGGCATTTCAGAATGTATTTCTGGAGAAGTTATTTATCCTACAGATTTGTAGGCCGCCTTTACAATTGCCAGATGACTATGCAAATATTAGCAGCGACATGACAACAAATGACATTACCCCACATATGGAAATGAAGCAAAATCTAAATTTACCAACTCTTCGTTTTCATTATTCATCTAAGCCAAATCACAAACACTGGAAATCTCGCTGTAAAACCCAGCCAGTGCTTGCTTTTTCTCTGTTTTCTAAACTGAAAATCTGGGGGCTGTTTCCATACTCTGGCAACAACCTGAAATTAGCTCACAGCACTGGTGGTATTCTCTCATCCATGGCAGCTGAACTGAAACATCTGAGTTTCTGAGGCACTGATGCTTGGCAGCGCAGAGAGCGATGCCCCATGACGAGCACGGCCAGATCCTCCGCGCTGCTCTCCGGCAGGAACAGAAGCCGGCACAATGGAGCCACTGATTAAGGAGAACAATCATGGAGGATTTCCTATTATTCCAAGCTTCAGAGGGAAACAGTAAGCAACGTAAAGGAAATGAGGGCATTTGCTCAAAGTGAAAAGGTCAGCCAACCACAATTTTCAGCTTTGATATCCATGCAACTTTTTACCTCCCATTTTTATCACAAATTATAGCTTCCCAAGGTCTTCAGGAAGTCCAGGGAGAGATTGTAAGGTTATTGGGTGTTGTGAGAATGGAGCTAACTCTGATTTACAAACTCGGCATTGCAGCATATCCACTTTTGTGTAATGAAGAACAAGGCGACATCCTTTTGCATCTTCATCATAGAGTTTTAAATAACAGCTTCTGTCAATATCAGAGAGATTCATGCCTCCCCCCTCAAAACACCCCTCAAAGCCCTTTTAGCAGATACAACATGGATAGGCAACAGCTGGTACCCTCCTGTGATCTGCAGACTACGTTGCAACTCCGCACAGATCCTGCCATCAATCATAGTTAACTAGCAGTGACTGTAAGCACAGCAAAATCCTTGATGCAAAATATTGTTGCATTAGGAAAAACAAACAAAAAAAAGGTACAGGACTCCTGGGTTGCAACCACAATACTTCCATTGTCTCCCTATCACAACTTAATCTTTCCCCAACTTTAGTTTCCCTGTTTATAAAACAGAAATAAACGCATCCAGCTTTCTGTCATGGGCCAGTGTGAGGACTGGTGAATCTTCACTGTGTCTGCAAGATCACCAAATTAGTGTCACCTGAACAAAAGGACTATTTTTATTAGTGCAGTGGTATCAATGGGATTCATAGCATTTCACTTTTGTCCCAGCCTCCGCAGCTCTCACATTGCTCCGAAAAACATGTCAGGATGCAGGTGTAAGGGGAGTTCTGTGGGGTTTTATCTAGGGAAACACACAGCACACAAAGAGTGAAACCATGGTGCTACTGGATTTAATGGGAATACTCATAGCACGGAATAAAATCCAGCTCCTTTTACAGCTTCTACTGCATCTCACAGAGTCGCACTGAGACATAACTAAAATACCAACTGAAAAAGATTTCCAAACACTACCTCAGGACTAGGCTGGTAGGACAAAATTTCAGCCTATGGTACTTGAATGCATAATGAAAAATCCATTAGTGACTCACTTTTTCTAAGGATAGAAGGAAGCATATACCTTGTGAGTCAGCTTTCTGCTGAGAAAAAAAGTCCTACCTTCAATGGACCAGGAGACACACCATTGAAAAAAGCATAATTATCAGCTATTACACTGTGGGATAGAATGGAGAACAGGCGATGAGAAGAGAAAAACTAGATGAAGGACTTAGCTCATGGAGGAACTCTCAGCATCATAAGACCGACCTTTAAGCTCAGTAGGAAATGAGAGCCACATCAATTCATCACCTGCCTGGGAAGTTTACTGCAGACTTCTCTGGAAGTCAAAGCACACATTAATTCTCTAGCTGCAACACTAACAAGAGTAGGGTTAAAATAAGTAGGACTGGTTACCACAGACGGATGTCTGAATCAATCAGAGAAGGAAAAAATGAGACAAAGGTAAATAAACGAAATGTACTGAGCATTGTCAAGTGAGGGTAACTGTCATGGGTGAGAAAAATTTTGTCAGATAATATCTACAGATAAAGGATGAGAATCATATGTAAGAAGAAACATGCTGAATTCTGAGAAACAGTCATATGGGCTCTGAAGGGATTGGAGGGAAGTTACTTGCATCTGTCTGAACAGAATTACATAGTGTAAATAAAGGGAGTCACTCTTCTATGAGCTCTGGGTAGATTCAAGGTAGATTTTTTTTTTCATCTCTCGTTTCAGCTCCTAAGTCGTTACTCGAACACAACTCCCACTGGAGTCAATTAAATCCTGCCTCTGATTTTAAACAACATAACTAACGCAGGGCAAATCCTTTCCATTTTGTCACTTTTTCATACCTTTTGGCTCTCCACTGTTATCTGCAGTAGCTGGACTGTGCTGTATCTGCTAGCAGTACACAGGCACAAGCGTCATGGCACCCAAGAAAAAAGATAGCTAAGGAGATCCAGATTTTGGATGCTGCCATGCTTCTCTCTCATATTAGTTTTACACTAGATTAATTCCATTGTCTCCAGCAAATTTCAGCGTGATTTTTTTGTGGGTGAGTCAGAGAATTTGGCCCTCCACCTGGAATAATATTTTCTGTGGCTTTGGATAGACACGATTCAACTGCACTTCTGTTTCACGCTTCCACTCCTCCTCGCTGCTCTTGCCGAGGATGCGCTGCCTACGCGAGGCCATTAGGAGAGCACATGCAGTGTTATGCCACGGAGCAGCAGGGCTTTTTCTTGCGCTTCAGATAAGCTAAACAAGTTTATTAGCTATGTCACAGGTGACCCATAAATCTTACTAAAAGTGATTAATTCCCAAAGCATCGCCTAAATTCACTACTTCCCCCTTATCTGGCTCCCCCTCAAAATTTACAGTCAGTGACAAGAGGCTCGATCACTTATGCAACGGCAAAAAGTAACGGCAAACTTTCTCCAGGCAGTGTTGCTGGGAAGGAACCTTCAGCCTGATGTTCCGGGGGTTTCACATTCAGATTCACTCCCAGTTGTGACCTATTGGCCTCTCTGGGGGAACCACACCTATCTTACCCCATTTCCCTGCCCTGCCTCAAAGACAGAGGGGACATGGGAATGCAACGTCACTGACGTGAACTTTACGTGGCCTCATTGGTACAACGGAACGCAACAGAAGAGGTTCCTCATTTACATAAAGCTCCAGTTGTGAGTCATCTCTATCTTCTACGGCTCCAACTTGTCACTGTGACGAGTCTCCGGACTGCTAGTGATCGTGCTGTACCGTTCGTCAGTCATATGCTCACAACCGTCTGCCCGGCTGTTCCAACGCTTGCAGCGGGGAAATAGAAAAGTTTAAGATGTGCACAGAGAATTTCCCCACCGTGTGGGAAAGCTGTGGGCCCAGCTTCTCAGGCAGAGGAAGGGAGCTGCTCAGTTAATTGTTAACCCACATTATCACAAGCCAACATCTCAACTTTAAGCCTGTGCTAGCTAGAGCTGAATGTCCATCACATCTCTGTTCTCCTGGAGAAAAGTCTTATATTAATTAACACAATGATTTATATAATTTCCCATGCAGAAAACTAAGGCCAGAGGGCTCCCTGCTCAGAACTGCTTAGAAAACCGTCTGCAAAGCTGGGAAGACAACTGAGGGATGTTGTCCCATACAATAAACCAGCAGATACAAAATCAAGACCATTTTTCTCCATGTCAGCACAAGAGGCCAACACATCTACAACAGTGGGACTAAGTGTATGTCTGCTGTAACTCCACTGAGACAAGAGCAGCTTTCAACCTTTTTAAGCTTTCAAGTTTTATTCTCAAGGAGTTGAACTCTCTGGATACACTATATTCTCCATGGAAGGAGGTTACTGCTCTGAATTGCCTTTGGAGGAAACCTTTCCCTGCACATAGGATTGAGAAGGAATCTAGGAAAACTAGTCTGATTAGGCTAACGTTAGACTTTGTAAACGGGCTTGTAATGGAAGTTTTCACCTTCCTGACACTGTTCATGCTACTGTCACTGGCAAAAAAATCCACTGATACGGAAAAAAAGGCAGCAGGGAAATTCCATTGAAATAAGTAGAATTGGAAACTTCTCCCTTTTTTTGCACAGGGTTGTTCCCATGAAGACTTCAGGGAAGAGTGTATGAGTAAGAAGATGAGGAAGGGGCAGAGAAACACCAAGTATTTTGAGTGTACATCCTCAAAGACTGGGTAAAATTTGAAAATAGTTGCTGTAGAATGGAAATGTTTGGGAAAGAGAATGGAACAAAGTGAAACATGAACGATGAGAGACTCACGTTTCAGTGCTGGAAAAATTCATGATGAACTGGACAGTCATCTCTGTGTTTGTTATACCCGTGCTACAAAGCAAACCAAAAGGGAAGGGGCTAAATATCGTACCACTGAACGCAACCTAATACAGCAAGGTTTATTAACTTGGGGACAATACTGTGACAACCAAAACCTGTATATAAATTTCAGAGTCAGCACAGGCCAAAGAATTGCCCTGGACATTATCATTTTGACAACTAATATTGCAAACCAATAAAATATGAATTTCAGGAGAACAGAATATGGATGTTTTCTAGGCCATGTCTTACTCATAGAACCTCATCAAATGCCTGATGTCACACAGTCACAATCTGCCCATGTCTCTGACATATTCCCTTTAGTGGCCTCTGACACCGGAGATGAAAGCACACAGACATCTTTCTTTGCACCATAGGATGCAGCAGTGCCAAACTACATTAACATATGGCAGCTAAGATTAATGTTTGGAAGTAGCCCAGTCTCTGAGTCAGACTGATCCTTTCCGTTCATAAACTTTAAAATTCCAGGAAAATAGTAAAAAAGTCCAATTAAAATAAACCCCGTCTACCTCCGCTGCAGGCGTATCAGCATGGCGTGGGGAGAGCAGCATTTCGCTTTTCTTTCGCGAGAAGCTTGAGCAAGGAACCTTGAAGTGGTCTCATAGGAGACAGGGTGAAAGGGGTGTCCTTTGGTGAGGGTGAAGTCTGGAGACCGCCAGGCCTGGCTTCCTCTAAAGGCAGGGACAGTTTTCTGTAAGTGTTTATCTGTTGCTTTATTCAGGTCACTTGAATGATTTCCGATTCAGTACACTGCCATTTGAAAGGGACCTTTCGCTTGAGCTTTGTTTCTGATCAATTTGCTCCCTGGATACATCTGCTCATAGCTTCTGCCGTAGGCTGAAACTTCTTATCCTCACCTCTAAGTGCCTGCACAAATCTGCCTGCATATCTGCTCTCATTTATTCCCAATTCCCTTCTGCTGGGCATTCACTTCTCAAGCAGTTTCTCTCTTAATTCTTTCGTATCTTTACACACTTCTTTGCATACTCTGTGTATTTACAGTGCTCTCTCCATCTCATATAAGCTAGAGCCAAGACTTGGAGATAATCTCTGGTTTGTTTGGAGTCTATGTTTGGCCAAATGGCAGATTGCTGAAGTCAGCAACAAGAATAGATGCTAGATCAGACTCAAGCCATCTGCAGTTGACCACCCAGAACTAACCACACTCCAAATCAGAGGCCAGATACTGAAAAATCATACCATAATAATCAGAAATACTGAGTCCATGAGCTCCAGGTGAAACCAACACAAGGCCAGAGACAGCAACCTCTGGCTTCATTCATTTAGAGGGTTAATAAAATCACTTTTTAAAGGATTTTCTCTAGTCACACCCTGACTTTAGCACTGAGAAAGTTCCCCAGTCCACCGGCCATCATAGCACTGCCAAGCAACCAACCAAGAAGGTGAAAACACAAGTGTCATTCGCAGCAGAGAGAGCCTGCTAGCAAATCGCAGCAGCAGCAATTAAAAATCAGTATCTTCACTACGAAAAAGATTTAAAAAGGACTATGTATCTCTTGTCTGAAATGTCCCACTGGACTTATTCAGCTCCCTGAACGCTACACAATGTCTAGAGGAAACCACTGAGAAAGCTGATAAGGCAGCACAGATGAGCATGCCAAAAGTAAGTCAGTGAAGTTATTCAACATCTCACGCAACAGCAGGTTCCAGTGGCTCAAGTGATAGGTAAGAACCTGCTAAGCTGCAGTAGTGTGACTGGCTGCCCACACACTGCTGTGGTAGGATTTGGCAAGTCTTCCAACAAAGCTTCCAGCGCCTTCTTTGCTAAAATCCTCCTTGTCAAGGTTTTGGTTTGGTCAACTTGTTTACTGCTTGAAGGCCTTTGTGATGACCAGTGGTATTAAATCCTTACATACTAATTCTGCTGAAAATGCTGGTTTCCATGTATTGTTGGCCACAGAAGAACCTTCCCTCCTGCTAGACAGAGACCTGAGCATAGCCTGACCTTCCACTTGGATGAGTGAGCTGGCTTCCATAGCTCATACCTAGGAAGGACCTACTCATTCTGAGAAAGTCATTCTTGATGCAGCAAGCTAGGCACTTAGCATCCCCAGCCCCTGCCGAGCTCTCGCACTGACTCCCCACTGAGAGCTTGCCGGTGCAAGGTCTCTGGGAGAGATCCAAAATAGCACTCAGGCACTGAAGTGCAACTTATGCAGACTGCTGGCGCCTGGGCTTATGCGAGCAACCCAGGAAAGCCTTGTCTCCCCTCCTCAGCAACATCAGATGTCATAAGTGCCTACAGTTTCTGGCAAAAGTTTCTTTAGGCGCCAAAAGGTCTGGTGCCTTTTAATGCCCAGGAGCCCCACTGCTCTGGGGGGGCTGAATGCTGTCAGTGACTGCTTGCCTAAATCCAGCCAGCAGTTGGGTGGGGGGTTTTGCCAGTAAGGTCTTAAGGACCCAATTTCCTAGGCATGCTGTGACTTCATAGGGCTCAAAGTACCCGGAAGAAGGGAACTGTCAGGGGTGATATGTGCTTATAGATATTTAACTTTAGTAAGTCATAAAACCAGTATCCCAGTCCCAGTATCACTACTGTTTCCCATATATGAGCTCTAACCAGGCACCCTATTCTGACACAGGAAATCTTGCCCTCCTGGTTACACTGTGGCTCGGTTTTCAGAAGCTGGCCAGAGCACATTTTCCTCCCTTCCCCTGAACACCCTAAAGTTTCTCACAGCACTACTCCCTGCTCAAAGATCCAGAATCAGCTTCCAGGGCTGCGCTCTTCAGCTTTGGGTCAGTATTTAAGGGAGAGGGAGTTACTGAGCTCACTGGGGTATTTCCACTGAGAAGACTGATTCAGGTGTCCATGCCAAATGTGTTATTTAAACCCAAAAGCAAACACTTTTGGGTCCTGTATCAGAGTTTTACAGCAAGGTACTTAGATGTTCCCTTCTCCTAAGTATTTCCTACTGGCTGACGTAGGCATCTCACCACTCAGTGTACTAGCTAAGGGCACTTCAAGTCCTCGGGTTCCTAACTATTCCTCTCCAGTACAGGGGGAATTTAAGCATTCAACTCACTAAAGAGCATTGGCCCTTTGAGAATCAGTTGCCAAAACTCAATTTGCTGCTAATCCCAAATCTTTTTGAGATTTGCCCCTCTGTTTTAGTGTTCAAAGTCATCTACCACCGGACTTTGTCCTAGTTAACTGTTAACTTGCATTTCCATTTGTCCATGACCTTTCATCTGTTTGCAGTTTCCTGAACTACACTAAACTCTAATCGATACAGGGATGCTGCGAAAAGATGTGGTAAGCCTGTGACAAGAGCTGAAACTTCTGTGTGGAGTTCATTTCCACAGCGCAAAAGGAAACCAAATACAAAAACATTCTGCTCGCTGTGACTTTCTCACAGCAAATTCCTGGCACTCAAAAGCAAAGTGAACAAGCAAAGAAAAACCATATAAAAAAACCAAGGTAAATTTTCTAGGGACTTTAAGAGTGGTAGATTCCCCTCAGCATTGCCCAAAGATGTATTTGCCTACTGTCACAGGGCAAGAGGCCACGTGGCTGTGCAGAACCCCTTCTCCATACTCAAACATACAGGAGCTGTACACAGCCCTGTGATCTATCAAGTAATCTGATTATTTCTTCTGCATGTTGAGGTGGTGGTTGCTATGTTTTCTTAAGGAAAAAGCTCAGATATTCAATAAAGAAGGACTTTATGCAGTGAATTGTGTAGACACTAATTCATCCTATTGTCCATTTAAAGTCCAGTCTCACCATAATAGATGGACAACACAGCATATGTGATAATGATAAACGCATACTATACTCAGTAAGACGTAAAGCTTGCTTTTTTTGTTTCCTGGTATTTGTATTGTACATAGCTTACTAAAAACCTAGGAGGAAGGGCTGAGCTTTCATTACTGATTGCACTTAGCACAGCACTTATATTTGAATTCTTCACCCACATGCGCATCCTGTTCCTTCAGAAAGATTTCCTCACATGCTGTTATTTATATTTTAAAATGCTTTATAACATTTTCTCTTCATTCTCTCAAATGTTTTTTCCTTTTCCTGAACGGCAGTTGTGTTTAATGCTTCATGCAGCCAGCGACACACCCTGCAGAATACAACACATAATCAAGTAAACACGCCCTGCAAAGCAATGCGCTCACTTCAATCCCCAACCCACCCTAACACAAGTGCTGCGAGTGCAGGGGTAAAATGTCACAGTGTGTACCCTGTACACAACATCCCAAACAAAAAACCCCCTCCAGTTCAGCTGGCAGCTGAACACACCTCAATAGCAAAAGGGGCATGAGTGAATAAGCACTGCACCTTCTGTAAGTCACTGCACCTTCCCAACTGATGAACGAAACTGAAATGACCTAAACGATGACTGTATGTACCCAACTTTACCTTTAGCAAACAGTGCTGCTCATGACCCAGTCACAGCACTTACAATACATTCCCAGTGCAAGGGCTATAGGGCAAGCCAGAGGGTAGCATAAAACTCAGCCATGGGTAAGGAATCACAAACAAAGCAAAAGAGGAAGTCACACGTGAGTGTCACAGGATGTTATATTACCTAAAACCACGCTGCACTGGTAAGGAGCAAGGTTAACTTCCCTGGGAAAGAGGAAATTTTGAGATTACAAAATAGAGATAATCAAAATTATTAAGGATTAATGTAAACCCTTTTAATGTGAAGTTAAAAATAAAGAGTAGTGTATCATCTCGAAATTAGGACTATCTAGGAAACCTAGAGACAAAACATTTTGCCTGTACGAACAAATTTACAGAATGAATACTCAGGAAGATGATTCAAATAAAGTGGGGTTTTGGCCACATTTTTTAACTGGAAGGAGAGACCAGTTTTGTTGCTGTGAGGCATTAGTTAGGAATCCAGATAGAGTCATCCATGATCTGAATTATCTACAAGAAAGTGAACTGGAATGAGGAAAATGGTCTCTTTTTTTTTTGTAAGAAAATCACAGGATTGGGAACGAAGGGATTCATTTGCTAATGAGAGCTGAAGCTGGTTTTATTCTGTAGTCTTAGGTGAGTCAGTTCATCCCTCCACTCCAGTTTCTTCATTGAGAAAAGAGTTCTGAAAATATTTACTTACTGATTTCAGAGTAGCAGTTTGGCTCAGTTAATGTTGCTAACGCAATTTCAGGACAAACAGTAGTTCGAGGGTTACTGTTTTCAGGAAAGTGTTAGTTTTCTGCTCACATGAAAAAGAGTTAACTTGAAGTCAGTTGTCAGTATCAGTTTACTCATTCCAGTTCGAATGATGTGACAACCACCTCGAATAAACCCGTGCTTTTAGTTCCCATTCTAATACATGATCTAAGCAGCCGCACCCAGCTGGACTGAGCACAAATTCCTGTTCTTATCTTGGGCTCACTAGAAGCCTTATGTAATTAAACAATATTGTGACAAGGGTCTTATCTCAGCGCATTAACAACTTCTTCCCTTGGCAAGGATGTAACTGAGCTGGACCCGATTGGAAAGCTGTCCTGGCCCTGCTCTGAGCCCATTACTTTCTTCAGAGTTTGACCTTTTAATTGCAAATAAAACCTTCCCTATGTGAGATCTTACTGTGTCATGTTCTTGAGCCTCAAGCCTGCAAGAGGAACAACTCCTCAAGGCCACCTCAAAATGTGTCTACCATACAAGTGAAGTGCTTTTGTAACCACTTCAGCACCTTCCTGGCTCCTGAGAGCTGTTGCCTTTGCACAAGGCAGTTAACAGTAGCTAATGATATCGGGGCCTTGCCAGGAGTCTTAAGGAGCACTTGGTTGTGCAACTCAAACTTGATAGGTACTGTTTTGTTTTGTTTTTTCCACTACAGACAGTACCCTCTGGCTATGCCCATGTAATTGGTTTGACCTCATGAGAGATGAGAATTGTCTCATTCATTCCAGTGGGCTGTTCAGTTTTGGAGTACAATGCAAAGTGCAGCAGGATTTCGTGGCTGATCAGTTTTAGCAATCTGCTGAATGTGCTTGCACAATACATTGGGATGATTAAGATGTCTGAGATCAAAAAAAACCAATTAGGTATTTTTATCTGTTCCCTGGGGGCTTCTGAGGGATTGAGGCTTGTTATCTCATCCCAGGGATTCCTCCAGTTTAGTTCTTGATATGTTTGGGATGGATTATCTCTTGCTTTCAAAGTCTACAGCATTGATTAACAGCTCTGACTCTTTGGTAGTTTTTCTCTGCTTATTTCAATCTGAATTTCTTTTATTATCCAGGTATGAGACAGGTTTCTGGGTGAAAGATAAAAATGGAAAGTTGTCAATCTCAAAGTATAGAGGTCTCAATGACAGCAGGGAGAAAGCAAACTGCAGAATCAATTAGAAAAGCACTGTGTTGCACACAGCATATTTAGATTGCTCATTTGCCTCCTTCTCTTGCCCTGCTTTTAGACTTAAAAAGCAAGAGTAGTTGTATTTTGTTCCTGCACTGTAATCTAACACGCACTGTATGTGACTGACAGCACTTCACTCCGTAATGTAGCAGTGGTCACACTTTCCCTGCAGAAAAAAGTGCCTGCCTGATGTTATTACCCAGCGACATTATTAAGGGAAGGAGCCGGGGTGGTGTATGGAGAAGCACTGCGGAGTGAGACACGTGCATCGCGTTAAACCCAGCAGGGATGCAGTCAGACAAAAGCATCAGTACTTCAGGCAGCACAGCAAGACTGGGGAAAGGTTTCGCCTAGATAATAGGGAGCTGTTTCTTATTTTGATTCTTCAGCCTCCCATAAAACTGTAGAAAGATTTTTTCAAGAGCAAGTGAAGGACCCACGCTGGCATGAAAGGAGTTCATCGTCTACCAGGGAGGGATGCACACCTCCGCAGTACAGGGCTGCTCTTCCTTCCTTTGTGGGCAGTTTGAAGCCTGAGACTTTCCCCAGTCTGTCACCGTGGCTTGGCTGCCTCCAGATAAAGACTACGCTGCATCCACAAACATAAGCTGTTATTACCACGATGCTGAGGATGCAAGAGACGCCCAACAAAACCTGAAATACTGCACCCGTATGAGTCGCCACGCTCCAGTGTGCAGGCCCGGGCAGCCCTTCTGGGTCAGCCTGACAGGAGGGCTGCAGAGCAGCCGGCAGAGCCCAATGCGCCTTACTAACACGGCTGTGGCCAGCCAGCCGCACAGGGCCGAGCAATGGTCCTGGAGCCATGGTGCCGGAGGCCAGGAGCCCTGTGGCCATGGGGCAGCAGGTGCTGCCAAGGCCTGGACAGGCACTGAGTGCACAGAGAGGGTCGGCTGAGGGAACCACCGGGGCCATAGCGGGATAAAGCAGCCTCTGGCAGGGCCTGCTGAGCCGCGGGGTGCCGTGGCCATCGAGGGAGCCCCTCAGAGCTGTGGAGTGCCGAGGGGGACCCTGGGGGGCCGCAGGGCCCCGAGGAGCTCTGCGGTACCTGGGGCACTGCAGGGCTGGGGCGCGGCGGGGCGAGTGCGATGAGCGGGGTGCCGCAGGTGCCGGCCGCAGCCCTCAGCCCCGCCGCCGCGCTGTCCGCCGCTCCCGCCGCTGCCCGTAACC
>VZTU01005878.1:10479-81670 GCA_013400835.1 Zapornia atra | reverse complement strand
CAGGCAGCGCGGGCGGCGGTGGGCGCCTCCCCGCCGGGAGCAACCGCTTGTGTGAGGCCGCTCCGCAGCAGCGAGGCGTGGGCCGGGCCCGTGACCGGCTGCGGGTGAGGTGAAACCCGAGGGAGGAGGGATGCATAGGTAGATGGATGGGCGGGCGGATGGATGGATGGATGGATGGAAGAAGTAGGTCTGGGCAGGGGCGTGGGAAACAGGGAGGCTCAGCCCGGGCAGCGGCCGTTGTTATATAACGCTGTTGTGCAAAGCAGAAAGGAGGTGTGCGGAGTTTCGGGCTGCCCCGGGCAGGGCGGGTGGAGCAGCGGGGCCTTGAAGGGGCCCCTGCAGCCGGTGTTGGACTGAAGGTGCTGGGCCTCCCACCGGTCCCTGGGCTCCCGGAGCTGCTTCAGGAGGTCACTCATTGGCGCCTCTGAGGGCTAGGAAACAACTTCCATGCCTCCACCTTGGGTTTTGGCATTTTGAGCAGGTGTGAGCTGTGGGATTTGTCCTTGCAGCCTGTGGGCACTAGCAGTCAGTTTCGGGTATTAAAACAGAAGCGAAAGAGACCCCTGTGACTCAAATGTCACTGGAATGGATGGTGGATTCCTTTTCTTTTTTGAGCTATTCCCAAGCCAAAGATTAGTAACTCTCCAAAATCATAGATGCCATGGGGCAGACACAGAGATGAGTCTTCTCATTTAAGTTTTACTAGAGCATTGACATTACAATAAAAAAATACATATGTTTTGTGGGAATTGAGATAAGAGTTTTGGCTTGGAGCTCCTTGTGTAGGACCACCATGAACCACACATTCACACGCCTTTATGTTGACGGGGAGATGGTGATACTGCAGTTTTTTAGTTCTCCCAAACAAAAGTTGTGTGTTTTACTTTTGCTGTAATTCTAAATCAGGCATCTCATTTATACAGGCTCACAGGATCTTGTATGTGATCCATGGGGCACTTTTGAACATGGAGGGAGTTGCTTCTGAATGAAAACTTACTGAAGCTGGAAACAGCATCTGCTGGATTATGTGGAATCCGGGGCCCAGAGCCCCGTTTCTGCTTTTGTGTAAAATTTGGTAGAAAAACTCTTCTCAGCTTTGGACACATTCTGCCAGCTGCAAATCCCATTGCTGTCTATTCTCAGATTTGTGCAGTACATGAACAATAAGGGATCTGGGCTGTGTCTGTCACTGTGTAATAGCAGATAAAGAAAACGTTATTTCAGATGTCTTTGAAAGTGTACTTTTTGTTGGGTCTCAGAATGTGCATATGAAAACACTGGCTCACCAAGAGTAATCATCTTAAGAGACAGCACTAGTGCTTCACCGTGGAACGGAACAAAGACATTAAGTAAAGACTGAATTGTAGAGTTTGTGTTAATGAGTTACAAAAACAGAGGCATCAGTTCAGATTTGGGTCTTAAAGATTCACAATTGCAAATAACTTCTTTGTCATCCAGATTGGAGGATTAGAAATTGACACTTCAAAGCACCTTCTCAAACAATGTAAGCTTACTGAAGTTCAGCTTTTCTGCAAAGATGAATTTTTTTAGGGCTGCAGTTGATAATAAGAACTTTAAAGGTACAGAGAAAATATTGTCGCACTCAACAAACCACTTTCCTGTTTTTAGAAGCATGACAGAGTTCAAGACCAAATTTTTTGCAGAGGTTGGAGACCTCTTAGCTGTTGTGGGTTTTGTTCATTGTGTAGTCAGTGGAACAAACTCCACTAAGGTTGGAAAATTTTAGTGTCATAGGTAAAGTCTGATGCATGCATTAAACAAATGTACGGCTGCTTCCTGATGGCAATAGAATACTCTTAGACAAAAGGTTAGCACCTGAAGTAAGTTTCTGAATGAAGAGGTGATATTTTTTCCCCATGTAAAATGAGAGGGTTTTATTTCAGAGATCTCAGCTGGATGTTCTCTTTGGCAGGTACAGTTTGGCATTCTCTCTTTAGCACACTCTTTAAAGTGGGTGTTATGCCTATGTATGACTAGAGGGTTGGATTGTTAGGAAACATTTTAAATTGCCCCTATGTATCTTCTGGAGTACAAAATTCAGAGGCTCCAAGTGGAAAGATGTTGTGTTCTTCTGGACGCCACAGATTCCACAAGTATCTGTTGCTAATGCATCTGAAAAAAACCACTGTCCCTAACTGCTCTGCTAGGGCATTTGGGTAGGCAAGTTCTTTTTTGTTGTTGTTGTAGCCTCCCATCACTTTAAGCTTTTGGTTTTGATATTTTAGATTGGCAGGGCATTGACAGCTAGCATGAGTTGTAGAGAGTGGCATAGTGGACCAGCTAGAAATCTGGGACCTGAGGTCTATTTCCACACCAAATAACTCTAGGAGAATAGGTTGCCACAGTCTCTTCTGGAGAAGCTAGAGATGCCAATGACAAGTAATGAAAACAGCCTGTGACCAAAACATCCCTATTCTTCACCAACTAAAATACAAAGAAAGCATTTACATCCATGTGGTTAAATCTCTTTTCTTTCTGCTAGACTTATGGGTTCATATTTTGCCAGGCTGAAAAACTTGGAAGTGTTTGAACATGTTTCTTGGAAGTTATCTCCATGGGTCAGAGTCTGAGGCGTATTGGTTGGTATTAGATATGGCAGTACCTTGTTTTGTTACTTGTGCTCTTTTTGTACTGTACTTTTTTTTCTGTAGGACTTTTGTTTTCTTGGCTTATCAATGGTTCTCTTTGCTAATATAAAATGCATTTGATTTATAAATAAAATAGTATTTTCACAGTAAATTAATTTCAAGTGAATAATCATTATTATGTCCCAAGTATCCTTAGAGTTTTAATAGTATTTAGTACTTACCGAATGCTTTTCATTTCTCAAAGCATTTCATCTGCACTAATCTCTCTAGTCCTGCTGTGATGTTGGTAAGGAACCAAGTTTTCAGCTTTCAAATTGGAGCCTTCTGTACAGGTCTGTTCAATGCATGTCACGAGACACCAGCCCTCCTACTGAACTACTAAATCAGTTTGTGTTTCCGGAAGGCTTGGTTCTTTCTTATTTTTTAAAACCTATTTGGCTGCAAGACAGATACAGACTTTTTCTTTGTTGCTTCTGCCCTTGGTTTGTTAGAACTTGTGTCAGCAAAGCAGCTTCATACCTATCTGATGGGTGATTTTGAGCTATATCGCTGGAGCTGAAAGGGTATTTCCCCTTGAGCCTTTAAGACTCGGTATCACCTGCGTAATTGCAGCATCTGTGGATGGTTAAAATTATGTTTAGATTAAACTGTAAGCCTGGGTCATCTTGAATGGTGATTGTGGGCAAGAAGGTCTCTCACATGTTGTGTGATCCAGTTAGCAAGGAGGCTAAACTTCGGCAGCAAATGCTGGCGCTGGACTTTAGGCTGCTCTGGTGTTGAGAATTACAGAGGTAAACATGAGGTGTCTCCTGTATACTGGACGTGGACATGGTAGAGAGAAACACTGCTGCAAGTTCTCTTGAATCTGTTGGCTTCTCTTGGCATCTGCCTATTTGCATGAGAGAGTTACCGATAGCTTTGTAGCTGATACTGAAACTTGTGAATTATTTTGGTGGCTCTAACTATTAGGCTGAGAAAAATCAAAATAAACTGCTTTGAAATCAAGTTTTTGTTCTAGTATTAGGCTATTTTCAGTTGTGCCCTGGCCATGGGTTGGTTTTTTTTTTTCATAGAATGGCCAATTTTTGGCATAGAATTGCCAATATTCATGAATCCTTATTTTTATATTCAATTTAGACATTCAGAATTTATTTCCCATGATTAATCATCGTCATGTTTTCATTAGAGATTTTTTTTCCTTTTTTTTTTTTGCTGTTGTTGTTGTGGTTTTTTTATGGGTTGATAGCCTGAACGAAGTAACAGTTTCTTGTACCTGGATTTTGGAGGTCATGGGAAAGGACCCAGGCTTAGAAGGGATTTAGATTTAAATGCTGATTTAGAGTGGAAGTTCTTTGCGGCAAAGGCTCTTATCCCATCAACACAGTACAACGGGCCCCCCCAGTCAGCTGTTCTTTGGCACATCTGAGATAAATGATACTTTTTACATGGGTATTCTGATTCAGATATCAACAACATTGTTGTTTGGGGACATGGGTAGGTCTTTGCTTTGGTTCCCATATGTCTTTTTTTAAATGGAATTGTCCAGTCTTGACCAAAGCCATTGTATTTCCAACCTTTTTGCTTTTAGGAAAAGCAGTATGTTTGGTTTTGATTTAGAGCTAAGACTTGTGATGGCTAATAGGCAAACTGATGCTCAAGACATCTGACCTGGCACAGTTGTGAAACCGGTGATACAGGCTAATTCAGCAGCATCGGGGAGGTCTGTTTGTCCATCTTCCAATTTCTGGCCAGATTAGTGAGGGCAAACTGGGTGATTGTTGGTGATTTGGAATCTAAGGAGAAAAATCCTTTCTGAACCAAGCAATGCCTTGGACAACAATTTCTCATTCATTTGTGATCCTGAGGAAAACAGCTTTATTTTAGTCTTCAGGCTTAAGGAAAGAAGGAACAAAGCTGCCTTTGAAATCCTGCCATTTATCTTTTGACAGGTCTGTGAGGGTCACGACTCAAAATCTTTCTGTAACCCCTCAAATCTTACTTCAACTTGTATGAGATTTGTTTGAACATTGGCCAATTGCTAAGCAGACATTGTCACTGCACAATGTTTTGGCACTGCCTAATAAATATAAAATATTAGGGGAAATGTACATGTTTGCTGAGGGGGGGAGGGTTTACATTTGGAGTCTCGATCAGCTCTGTGTTTCTCATCGGGTTGGGGTGCTCAGTACTTCATCCACCTGCTTGCTGTCTCCCATCACGTTCTTTAAGTAGCTTCATTGACACACACTGGTTCATTTGGCAAAACTCCTTGCTGAAGAAATGAGCTCCCGCTGCCTCTCCTGTTGAAGGTGCACGGTGCTGATAGCAGCAGGTAGGTGTGTTGGCAGAGGGGACGAGAGAAGAATAAACAGTGAAGGCTGGCTGGTACAGCTTCTACTGATTAGATAGTTGTGTGTAGCAAGCCCTGTACTAAACTTTGTGTGGCCATGCTCCCTTCCACAGCAGAGTTGTGGCACTTGTACAACAATTTTGTTCAAAATCTTAACTGCTGTATGTGATTTGAGCTGGTACCCATCACTTCCTAAATTCATGTCTACATTTACAGCTAGTGGGTCCAACACTGTTCTGTGTTGGTTGGATAGCTGGCTGTCTACACTTTGCAGGGACTGGCACCTTTTCTCTCTAGCTCCTAAGCGATAGCTGACTGCTTGAGAGCCTAGTGACTCTGCAAGCCTGTCTTCATCTTGAGCTGCAGCCGCATCTGGCAAGCGTGTTCCACTTCACATTGTGCAATGTCGCTGGTAAACAAGCCTTCCAAGTGGTATTGCTGCCACCTTACGTAATTACCAAAGTTGATTTTGGTGCCAGGCAGTGCCATGACTAACTGTTTTAACAATAGCCCTTTGAGGGCACCTGAGAAATTATTCAGCAGTCACAGCAGCCAGATGTGCAAGCAGAGTTGTACAGATGAGTCTATTGGTGGTTTTGCTACAAATAACTGATTATACACAGTGTGCATGCATGCAAATATCTCTTCCTAAGTCATTAGTACATTCCTTAATACATTATTTATCTTAAAATATAATTGGAGTAGAAAACTTTTCCAGACTTAAGTTCAAAAGGATTAAGTCTGGCTTTGTAGCAAAGTTCTGTATTGTTCTTTCTGAACTTTAACTGTCCTCCTTTGTTCATTCGTTGATGACACAGATGCTTTCTTCATGCCATCATAGTTCATTGCTGTGAAAATGATTGAATCACGCTGTAAACAGTTGAAGCAGTATCACCAGTGTGGAGTGAGAGGCCATGGAAGTTGTTGAACTTGTATTTTGAAGCATGCATGTGTATTTTTTAGGCATGTCATTCATACAGTGGAGGTGGTGAGAAACGAACAATCTAGCAATGAAAGAAGAAATGGTGGATTCATCTGGGATTTTTTTTACTACTATCCAAGCACAAGCCCTGAAGTGTTGTCTAGGTATTCCTGACCTGAGCCAGCTGCCTCCAAAATGGAAAGCTTGTTCTGCCAAAGAATTATTAGCCACAATTTTGCCACAGTCTACAAAATCTTCCTTGTAGTGAAAAGTTGGTGTATTTTAGTAACGTTCATGGGCAACACACACACCAGTAGGGACAGCATTCAGCCAGCCAGTGCGATTGGCTGCAGCGGAACTGGAGGTGTTTGGGTGGTTGGTTTTTTGCTTGGTTGGTTTTTTAAGGATGTTTCTAAATTAGATGTATCTAGTTTAATCCAAAGAAGCTAAAAGGATTGGGATTTAATAGAAGAGCCTTCAAAATGCTGTGGTAATACAGACAAGCATAATACAGGTTAATATTACTACTAACAGGATTTCAGGCAGTCGTGGTTGCTTAGTATTTGTTAAACAGTCATATCCTAAGGCAGATCACCTGCCTCCCTAATTGCTGTCTGTTTCTGTAGACCACTGTCTCTGTGAATAAAAGCAGGTTGGAGAGCCTGCTAAAACACCAGTACAGCCAGTAATGTAAATACAACTTTGTTTTTTTGGATAAAGGTGAAGTTTCAGAGCCTGACTTGTTGGATTCCACATCACTCCAAATGAAATGTGACCTGACCAAACTGAAATCGGAATCCGGCTGCTGCATTATAACAAGTTACAGCTGGACTAACAAACACTGATAAACCTGCTTCCCAACTACAGGTTGCAGCTCTGTCTTGGGTCTGTATCAGTCATGTTTTTGTAGTGGGGTGGCATCCGTATGGATGTTTCTTGGAAACCGAGTCAAAACCAGGAACCTCACTTGGATGCCAGATGATGCATCCGAATTGTGTTGCCTGCAGATAACAGAGTTATATGCACCTACAGAATAGGACTGTGGGACAGAAGCACACACAGAAATTATTGTTTCCTTAGATTGGGATGTAAATAGGAGAACCTGAGCTGGTCACTGAAGGTTTATGGGTATTACTAGGTTAGGTACTCAAAAAGTGCAATGTACTTGAATCCCTACTGGATGCTCTGGGAAAGGGTATGGATTTTGCCCCTAAATCTTATGTATTAAGAATGGCTTAACTCCTATAGAGGTTGCTTTGGAGGAGAAGGAAGACTTTGTGTTGTGTGTGCACACAGCAGCAAACGCCACTGTCTCTCAAGTCAGTGTTCTGCTATTCTTAACTCTTCAGCTCAGGCAAGCAGTGATCCCACTCTGAGCCTCAGGTACTGACTGGTTTCAAGGGGACCTTACTTTGTTCGCTCACTTCACAGAGCAGTGGCTGAACAGTTTTTCTTTGGAGTGGTTTTCTTGGCCTCCTCCAGCAGGAGATGGTGAGCCTAGCAGAAGTCTAGGCATTCCCATTATTGAGATGGAGAAATCTCTGTCTTGCAGTCAGGTGTTGATTGGTCTGTGTGTTTTTGAAGGAAGTCTTAGGAAGATGAGCTATTTTCTTCCCCCCCCCCTTTTTTTTTTCCTTCTTCAGATCTTACACTTATTCTTGCTGTTTTGTAAAAATCTCTGATTTGTGTGCTGTCCTAGTGCAGCTGGAACTTGAACCTTTCAGAAAGCAACATCCACAAATAAAATTTACATATTTCTGATGCTAAACTAATCTTGCCAGATCTTGTTTCAATTTGTTCAGCAGTACAAGGCAGCAACAGGGTCTTAATGTTTTATGATTCCTAGAAGCTATGGGAAAGATTGTGATATAGCCATTTTTTTCCATACCATGTCCTGGTTTTGCTCTGAGCTGTGTGTAGGTAATTTCCTGGAAATCACAGCCCAAGATTGAATTTTCTGAGGCGTCTGCTAGAGATCAGGATTTTGTATCTGTGGCTGCTGAGGCCAGCAGCACCAGCAGTAATGGGAACTAGCAGCTGAGGGGAGTGAGATGGAGCCAGAGAAACATGGCAGGAGGTAGAGGAACCTTCAGCTGGCAGGTCTTGAACTGGGAAAGGAGAGATTCAAGACTGGAGGGCTTGCAAATGAGGGAGTGGGTAAGGGACTGGAGAAAGTTTTGGGGATGCAGCAGTAGGAGGTGTTGGGATGTGCTGGGGACCTGCAAGAGCCAGAATCTCTTAACTAAAGGGGGATGCAGGCTCTGGGACAGGAAGGGTTACAGTTCACTTATGACATTTAAGTATCTGGACAGTTTGCTTAGTCTGAGGAGCAGTCATATGTGTTTAATCCTGCTCCTTGTTCTCTCTGCCTCCAGTCTGTCTTGCTGATCTCCACAATATACTACCACTCACAAGTCCAGTTGCTCATGGTTTCAGACCAGCGAAGGGCTGGATCCCTTTAAATACCAGTCTCCTTGCTTGAACATTTTTTCTTCATGACATTTTTCTGCTGTTTTGATGAAGCAGAGTATAGTTTGCTCACTTTATTAAAAGTACATTTCTCTTCCATCCTTCATTTTGACACCTGCTTTGCTGCCTAAAAAGAAATAAAATGCTTGCTGGCAAGACTCCACCATTGAGTATCTGAGATTATAAATACTTTCCTCCTCCTAATTACCTTTGAAATGTGTTTGAGCCTAACATTTTATTTTGTGAAAAAATGTGTCGTGCTACTTCCTCTCTTCCATTCCCCAGTGCCACCTAAAATAGTTTGCACCTTCAGTGTATTTCAGCAGTAGCAATTGCTGTGTATTCCCAGGCAATAGAGAAGCAGGTTTTTACGCACTGAAAGAATAAGAGCACAAAATTTAGAACGTGGTTGACAAGAAGGTATTATGCAGGACAACACAATGGAGTCAGAGAGGCTGGCAGAAGGGAGAAAACAGGAGAACTAGCTCCTTGGAAAGAAATCAGTTTAAACAGGAGCAGAATGTATTTAGGTTTTGTGTCCTCTTTCTGCAAGCGTTGTGAGGATTCATAGGCTTTTGTCCTAGAAATAAATGGGTTTATTTATTTTTTTTTCCTATACAAATCCTGTGTCTCCTAAGTAACTAACAAAGCAGATGACATAATGCCACAGAGGCTGACGCCTCCAGCGTTCTCTCAGCCCCTTTCCCTAAATGTCCAGTTACCCAAAGGCTGGATTATATAATGAATGACAGTCCTCCTGCCTAACCTTGTTTTCTTGTTCTCAGTACTCCTCCTTGTTTCAGAAACTTCCTCTTTAGATTCATTATGTTCTTGGAACTAGAATTAAGAGGGAGGAGCTGGCTGGCAAGGAAACCTATTCCTGCTTTTCGCTCCTGGGCTAAAAGAGCGGGGAGTCAGCAGTTCCAAAAAATACCATTTGGAGGGTCATACTCTGAAAACTGGTGTGATGTGAGTGGAGAGCCAGTCATACAGAGTTTGGAAATTCTGGTCTTCATCTGCTTGCAGGGCAGATAAACTAACTTAAAATTACATTAGTCCTTCCACCTCCTTGTCCAGTCCTTCACTTATCAGAGCTTGCTCAGAGTGGTTCAGGGTTAAACAGCTTCCAGTGTAATTGTGAAGCCCTGAGAGTCTGTCCATTAAAGCTCAACTTCTGCAGTATGTGTGTTAATACCCTATTGTCTGTAAATAAGGACTGGCTGATTACTTAATGATGTTTGTATATTATCTGCTGTTACGCAGGTGTTAATCTTATAAAATGTGTTAATAACTGCTTGGTATTTACAAGTATCGGTTTATTAGAGCTGCTTTGAATATGTATTTGCATCTTGAACTCACATTCAGGGCCAAGCTGTGGTAGCTGGATGTTGAGTGTTTACTTTCTGCGTGAAACTTAGATTCACAGCATCACATATTTTACTTTCTACAGGCTCCAAAGCTTGTGACCCAATTCACAGAAGCATTCCTGGTTAAGACTGTTTGTAAACGTGCACTCCAGGCACAACCCTCTTTAGAACCAAGGCTTAGCTCTTGCAGCACACATCCAGTTTGTTTTCATCAGCTCATCTTCCTGGAGCTTTCCCTGTACAGACCTTCAAAGAACTTGGGACTTTGTTCAGTAATACTTAACGATTTTTTGCTGAGTTTTGCATCTGCAGATTTTGACATCCCTGATGAAAAGTGGGCAAATGTCACCAGGTGCCACTCTGCGAAATGAAGAAGCTGGAGAAGAAAGATGTAATTGACTGGAACAGAAATTACACAGTGAGTCAGTGCTGGGAGCGGAACAGAATCCAGGTCTGTTGGCTCCCACTGCTGCATCCCATCTGTGGGATTGCAGTGTGGCTGTCCCAGAAGCTGTCCTGAGCTGCTCTCTGCACATTATGTTCTCATCTGCCTGCAGACAGGAAACATAGAAATTTAATTTAAACAAAGAATTAACAATGGCAAAATGCAGTGTTCAGAGTCAGGAGTTCCTGTTCTCTTCCCCTGCTGCTGACTTCTTGCCATTGTTTTCCCACTCTCTAAAACAGAGTGATAGATGTCACCTACTGGGGTTGGAAGAAGAGTTACCACTTTTTCCGTGCTGGACAGTGTAGGAGCTAAGTGTTCTTGCAGAGTTGTCAGAGCATGTGCTTGCCTTTGGATGGGAAGAAAACCATGATAAAGAAATGAAAAAAAGAAAAAAATAGTGCTTCCTATACATATGTTGAAGAAGGCATTAGAATAAGACACCTCTACTTCCTTTGGACTGTTTGAGTGAATTCACTGGTAGAAATTCTTTCCTTGAGAGATCTATGGATAAGATTTTTATCCAGAACAAGTAGAGCATGGACCATACGAAGTTGAAAATGCATAGGGAGTTGGAAGTCAGTGCTTTTTTAAAGTAAGAGGTTTTACTTAAAAAGGCATGTGGTTCTTGACGTTTCCCCAATTAAAACCAAAATAAAATAACCCAAGAGAATGAATTCTGATGGAACTCCTACTCTGTAAATCTTGTCATTTTATTTTAATGCTTTTTCCTGTGTCTCTGAGAGAGAGACCCTCTTGCATTCTGCCATTGCTCTCAAGGGAACATGGGAGTTCAGATAGCTTCCCTCTCTCTGCCCTCTTACTGAGGGGTTGCATCTTCTCTCAAGCCCATGCTTTCCTAGTTCAGAGACTCTGCTCATTCCTCTCCTCTGTCTCCCAGGGGAGTCTGATGATGTCCGATGCCTCTCTGGGTCACTAAGCAGAAGGGAGCCTTGCCCCATATGTTCCTTTATCATTGTTGTCCCAGATACTAGCTGTTCTCCAGGGCCATCTTCTTCACTATTTTATTTCAAATATTCTGTCGTTAGGTGCATGAAATGGGGTAACTGGTCTTTCAGGCCACCTCTGCATACCCTGGGAGTCAGCCTGCTGTTACACTGTTGAATAAAATCAATTCAACAAGTAAAGAGGTTAATCTTTTTCTCTCTGGTTCTGGTCACAGTAGTTCTAGGTGTGGTTTTCACCAGCACGAACAATAAAAGTGTGTCGTGTGTCGCCCCCCAACAACTTCAAAAGGGTGCCTGGGATTTTATTTTTCATTTTTAAGCAGATGGTCTTTTGTTAATGGAGGGAGCACTGTGCGTCCAAACCTGACTCAGTAGTGCTGTTTGTTCTACCTTTACATTTCCCTCTGCTTGAACAGTCACGTTGAAAACTAAATGGGTGGGTTTAGATTTATCCATTGTATAAAAGTAACAGCTTTGCTTTTAAGGGTCTTACTGCGAGCGTCTGATGTGCTCTGTGGGAAGGAATGGACACAAAGCTACGCTCTGTGTCAGAGGTACCTGCCTGTGTTTCGTGCAGTGAGCCTGCTTGGGTTTTAGTTAAATGACCCCTGGAGAGGTTAAAAGCTACCTGGGAGCATGGGTGGCCAGGCACTCAGCCCCAGGTTTGTGCTGTTGGCCTGCTCCTCCTGCCCAGCCTTGAGAGGCTGTTAGGCAGCTTTGTTGACAAAGTAGGGATGAATTGTCCCAAAGCCATTATTTGAGATCAGTGACCCAAGGAGACACAAGAACAGTTGCTGCCTGTTAAACAACCTTTTGGGGTTTTTTTGTAAGCTCTTAGTTAAGTGATTTGGTTTTTTTTTTCTTTAAAATCTTTTGTTCTGGTAGCATTGGAGTATTTTATATGCCTTTCTAGTTGCTTTTAGTTTTTCTAGCACCTTGTAATTTAGAGAGTTTTTAAAATATCTGTCTCAATTAAAGAATGGAGAGGTGAAGTTTAGGGGTAGTGATTTCTTCCCTTTTTAGTGTAGTAACTACAACCTGAGAGTCTGTTTTACTTCCTATTTGTGTTGAGCAGCATGGGGGGTGCTAGTTCCTGGGCATTTCAATGGGTGGTCTCTGTAAGCCAGCTCTTTTGCTGAGTTGCTTCATAAAACATGTCAGTGAACACAGACCCTACCGTACCTTGAGGTGTTGGGGAGGCAGCCCTTCTCTTGGGCACTTTGGTAGGGGTAATGGAAAACTTTGGTAGGCTGGTGGACATCTTTTGCCTGAGCAGTGAGCACATCACAAAGACGTAAAGGCTCCTTGACACAAAACAGCATGCCTTTGGTGGGAAGGTTTCCCTAGAAATACCACTGGGTACTAAAGGAAGGGTGTTACCCTGTTGTCATTAGCCTCAGCCTGAGTGATCTTGCTCTGATGACAGTCTCTATACCTTGAATTCACATAGCCCATATCCAATATAGCCTTTTTTTTTTTCTTCTTCTTTTTTCCTCTTCTGCCTCTGAGCTACACTGCTTTTGGGGGGCAGAAGGAAGTTTCTGAGGCAGATGTCATGATGAAATCCTGATGACCCCTTTGTAATACCAACCTCCACTAAAGTTTTCCTGAAGAGAGAAGATGGAATCAATTTGTTGTCTTTGAATGTTAGATGGACTTAATCCAACTTATATTTATTATGGCTGAGTTTCTTCTTGCTTGCTGTGTTTTCCTTTATAAATGATATTTTATGCAAAGTAAATTGCTGGATTCTCAACTGTAAGTGGTATCTCTAAGAGCCTCGATAGCAGCAAGTGTGGAATGAATCATAGTCCATAAACACTTCTGCTCTCTCTGGGGATGTTCCTTCCAGAGGTAGTAGCAGCAGTAATATGAGGAGAGAAAGTTGTGCAGTAGCCCATACTGTGGACTGGTTGAAAACTCTCCAGAGCCATCAGTCAAGCTCTTCCAACTCATGTGCACTTAAACACGTTTCCTGAAGTGGAGTTGAGGTTGCTCATTCTTCTCTCCCCACTTCACACCCGCTTTGGTTTCCTGAACTGCTCATGCACCTCTTCATCGTGAAATGACAAAGTTAAAAATAGATACAGCTATACAAATCTTGGGGGAAGAGCTGGTTGTCTGTCTCTGCATCATATCTATAGCTCCCGTGGGGAACTAAATAAAGGTAACTCAACGAACCATCTCTGATCTCTGAATCATATCTGTAATACAGCAGTAAAACAGAAGTGTTCGAGGAGGCAGATAGGAAATGGTAAGAGGAAGAATGAAAGTGTGTAGGGTGACGAATCCCAAGGTTATGTGCTTGTCTCCTGGGAAAATTAATCCTTCTCAGAGTCAAGGATGATTTGTCTCTTCATTGGCAACTCAATAGAAATAGTTGTCTGGATTCACTGATGTCTACCTGAAGTAATGAAAGAGTGGTATAAATCAGAACAATGTGGCCTAAAAATGAATTTATTTAGAATGTCTAAATGACAGATGCTTTCAGATGTGATAGATGCACTAGATGTTTTCTAACCTGTTATCAGACAGAGCTGCCTCAAGATGACTCTTATGGAACATGAAATGGATGCCTGCCTAGGCTTGACTGTCCAAGGTTGGGTTTGGCAGCTGCCTTACTCTTTGTGTACCTTCCACAGTGTAAGTAGTTTTCATCAAAAGCAGTCTGAGGTGGTTGTTTTGAATGAATATACATTCCTAGAAATGCACTGTGGGGCAGAGGTTTTTTCTATCCATCTGAAAGGAAAACCCCCCAAGAGAAATAGAGTGCTTTATCTTCTTTTTACAAAAAGCACCTGTTTTTGGAAGAATGAGTGTCTTAAAAGCTACTGTGTCTAATCTGCATGGGGTACCTCTGTTGTCTTTCTTGAATGTGGCAAGTTCAGTGTGTTGCGGTAGAAATTCTCCTTTCCCCGTAACTCCACTTACTGGTGAGTGTGTAATGAATGGACTCTGTAAGGAACAGCCAAGCTCTTTGTTATGTTAGTCAGGAATTGGCGTGTTTGTGGAGAAACACTGACATCAAGCCTTCCTGAATTCTTGATATTTGAGGCCTGGAGCCACACTCTGATTCACTTTCCTTTGGTTTGCAAGGAGAGCTTGGCAGATGGGGAAAAAAAGCAACGGTATTGCACTTGAACGTGTCTCAGTTTGCAGGAGCTGTGCTACTGGCTGTTAAACTGGGTAAGGGCATTACCAGCACATGGGCAGAAGCAGAAGGGGAAACAAATTTTGAAAGGTTCTTTAACCATCTTGCATTCCCATGTGCAGTGGCAAGGAAGCATTTCTTGCGTGAAATAGTTCTTAAAGGGCCAGCCTAATCTTGTTTTGCTTTGTCAGGCAGAGAGCTTGGCACACAAATTCAGTGTTAGCTGGCATACCAGCTTTTAGGGCTTGCTCTCTTGGTATACAGAAGGGTCTGTGGTTTTAGTGTGACATAGATGTGTTTTGGAAAAGGTTCTGTAAAGACAGACTTACTCCTGCTTTCTGATTGACATATTATCTTGGGAGTCAATTAACCTGTACTGCAGATAGGCAAATACTGTCTGAGAAGAGGGGATCTCGGAAATTGGAGTGGTACAGCCCACATCAATGCCCCACAGCCCCCCTCTGAAGTGCCTGCTGCCACTGGAAATAGAGTTTATTTGCTCCTTTGTGCTGTGATTTAAACTTCAGCCCTTGACTGAGGGCTTTTGTTGATGCAGAAAGCCATCTGAGCTCGGGAAGGGGTGTTATTTTTAATTTCTTCAGACAAAACCCGTCCCTCTGTGTCATAGGCCTTTCTCTTTCTCAGTCTGCAGCTCCTCTCTTTCCCAGAGCAGTTGTGTTTCTTACCAACAAGCAATCAAGGATGGAGTTTCCACTGACCCTAAAAGCCCTTTGGGAGACAGGCTTCACTAGTTGGCTTTTTCTTAACTGGGTTTTCCCCTGTATTTTGGAAATGCAAGGGAGATCTCTGCAACACCCTTTTTCTTGACTTCAGGAGACGTTGTGGTACCTGATAGACTGTGATGGAGATGCTGCTCCCTACTGAAAATGAATGAGCCCTTCTCCAGCACTAGGTCTCCAACGTTCAGCATGCTGGAATACAAGCACACTCCACAGCTCTTCAAATTTCTTATTGCAGTAGCAACATGATTTTTGTAGTGTTTTCAAAGCTAACCTTTTGTATTTGTATTTGATGATCATCTAGTTTAGTCAAGTCTGCTGTAAAGTTTTCAGTTGTTTGTTTCCCTTAATAATGAAGTTACATTTCTGCTGTCAGGTGTGGTGTTCTTACAGGTCACCTGAAGTCGAGTTATTTGTTAATGAAACAAATTGGTTCAGCAGCACCAGGCCACCCCTTTTTACAATCAGGTCTCAAAGCTACTGATGTATAATAAAATTAAGGTAGTTGTTCACTCTGCACTGGACTTGTTATTGTGAGTGAGTAATGTCAGGAATTAGTGACCTCAACTTCAAATGTGATATCTGCTGAAAAATAGATGCCACTTCTAAAAGCTGGTTAATATGGGAGGTGGAGGATCAAGCGTGTTTCAACACCCACATTCTTCCATGTGAATCACAGCCATGGACCCTTGCTGCTAAGACAAGATGACATGATGTATTTACACCACCATTGACCTGCTAAAGGTGGAATGTCAGCCACGAGACTGATTTTTAAAAGATTTTTTTTAATCATGTTTGACATCAGAAGTGTAACTGGCTGTAATGAGTGACTGTGTCCTCTAAACACCATCCCGTTTCCATATGTGCTGCAGAAGTACCTACGACAGAGCCAGTATGCCTCAAAAAGATGACATGTTTAAATAGGCAGTTCTACTGGGGAAAAAATAAGCTGCCTGAAGAAGAAAACCTTTTCTCCCTGGTCCGTGAGCAGTAAAGCTACATTTCTGAATCATCTGTGGAGCTGAAAGGGATGAAAATTAATCTCTGCTGCTCACTTATGGTGCCTCAGTTCTGTGACCAAGTGCAGCGTGTGAATGTGTCACTCGTTTTCTTGGCTGCTTGATTAGCTGGAATCCAAAATACAGTCCAGGAGCTGCAAACCAATCTTTCCTTTGCCTCTTGGTTAAATTGGTAAGAACAGGCCTTGCAGAAGGGTGCGTGGAAACATCCCACTGCTGCTTGCTCCAGAGTTGTGTTTCAGTGCTCCACTGACAGAGCTAAAATATCTGCTGGCTCTTTGCAGTGACCCCCAGCAGGGAGTCGGGGCTGCAGGGAGATCCAGAAGCTGTGTCTGGATGTGTGCCCTAGGGACAGGGACAGGGCATCGCTCCTTCCTTTGTGCCAGGGATGGTGGGCACGCTTGAGCATTGCAACAGGTTCTGCAAACTGGAGGAGGAACTAGTGTTCTTCCTTCTCTGGTATGAACTCCTTTAGGTATCAGAGCTTCCCTTTGCTACAAGACACTCAAATTTAACCACTTTAATTGACTCAAGTTCTTTTCTTCTTGCCCTGACAGTTAACAGCATCTTCAGAGATGTAAGTGCACCATTAAAGCTTTTTTAAGAGTCCAAACATGTCAGAGATGATTTTTCTGTTTGGGGAGGTGGTAACCTTCAGTGAAATAAAGTATTTATTAGTTCATTTCCTGAAATATTTCAGATCCAGACTTGAAACTGTTCAGGTGTATATAACACATGCCCTGGCAGGAAGCCCTGCCATAGCAGCTCTTGCTGAGGGAGTGAGCTCATCCCCGTTCTCAGGGCAGGCATTTGAAGTACCTACTCTAGAAAAAACTTGGGTAGCCATCGTCTGCCCTCCCTGTCACCCATCTCGTGCTGTCTGTCAGATAGGTTTGGACAGAAAGTCAGACATCACCTCAGGGCTGATGATGTTGACTTGCTTTGTTCTGTTGGCTTTGCCCTAACATTGTGCCTGCACAGCCAGCCTTGGACGTGATTACTTATGCTGTCCTGCTCAGATAGGCACTGCTGCCCCTGCCTCTGGCTCGTTAAACACTTTGATGGTTTCTGTGGCTCTGGGAGATCCTGAGAAGTGAATGTGAAGAGCATGTACTTGTGCCCAAAGAAATAAAAATTGGGTAACAATGTCCCATATTGGCCCAGACAGAGCTTTTGACGTCCCTCTGATACCCACGGCACTTGAAATCTGCCAGTCTTCTGTTTGGCTCCAGGGGAGGTGCATCCACCTGCAGTTTTACCTCACTGCCCACTTGTGCAACTACAATGAGACCAAACGTGTAATTTCTGTTTCTGAGATGGCTCTTGCACACCTGTCTGTCAGAGGTCTGCCTCAGACCTGGCTTAATCATGCTAAGCTTTGTGAATTCTCGGCTTGATCCTGTGTAGGAATGAACCTTGTGCTGCTCTTTACAATGCTGGTTTACCAGTTCATTGACGTTCCTGTAAGGGAGGTAAGAAAGGGTTTTTTTATGTCCTTTCAGCACTGGATTGAGAAAAAAGCATTACAGCCTTCCCTCCTGTTGGTTATGGATGTTGGTTCCTGTGAGACTGATGTTGCCAAATAGCCTTTCTTTGTCTGCAGCCATGCTCTCCATTGAAAGAAAACATCATCGCTACATTAGATGTGTCAGGAAATGACTTTGTTATACAGATGACAGCCTAGCTCTATCTTTAGCCTCCTTTTCTGGTATTGTAAGGTCTAGCCTTCCCTTTACCAGGATACCTATGACCTGGAGAAAGAATTTTCCTAACAAAAACTTTGTTGCTTCTACTATGCAACTATGTCACTTGATTGACACGAAGATATTACTTCACCTCACAAGTCTTGCCTTTCTGAGCAAAGGAACAAAGGTGCCAAAAGATAGATATATGTGTATATATATATATATATATACACATAGATACACAGATAGTGCTGGCTGTCCTGTGGAAACTGTAGGTGTGCATGCTTTGTAAGCCTAAAGTAATGTGTCCCTGTGGAACGCCGGGCAAACTGCATCAGAGTGCTGCAGGTTAAGAGAGTTCACTCAGCGGTTACTGTGAGGTGGTGAAAATGCTGTAAATCTACACCCTGGTTTCTCATGGTCATTTCGGATATGACTACAAGACAAAGTGGATATTCACAGTGTAGTACAGTATGTCTCGCTGTGTTATGAGCTGGCTGGTGTAACCTTTCTGAACATCCAGTCTTCCTCCCATGTTAGTAATATCTTCCACTACTTTGAATGTGCCAGTGTCAGAAATCTGTAAGGCAGCTTTTGCAATATATAAAGCACAAGGTTTGTCTCTGTTCCCAGGGTACAAATACTCTTCTAGGTGACCAATGCCTCAGGAACCTGGAGGCTTATTGGAATTTTTACTACAGGTGCTTGCAGGAACATTTGACCCGAGGGCAGGTAAAACCTGTTCCCCTTTACCATGCATACAACTCAGTGGCCTCCTCCCTCATACATTACAAATCATCTGTGGTGTCTAATCCTCATTCTTTTCTCTTCCCAGGATAGTGTAAGTGATCCCCTGAGATTGCTTGGAGCTCTGTGACTAGGTAAAGGTGGCAAAAGGGGAGGGATTCATATACTGGAGTCTAGAAGTTAATCGGATCTTTTACCCTTAGGTCTGATAAGAGCTGTGGCTTCCACAAACCTCTGATTTCTTGGGACTTAGGGTCCTGTTACAATAACTCTTGTCAACTTCATAGATTTGTTTGAGAAGTTTTCTTCATTTGCTTATTTACTAGAATTATATGTAATTAATAAGGTCTTCTTTGGGGTTCCATATCTCATATCTCTTGTCTGTCACAAACACACTTTTCAAGTTGTCAGTGAATCCTGTGCATTTTTTATTCTCTTTTCACTCAGAATTTAAATGAGTTATCAGGATAGCTCTGTTCCCTGGCTGTGCCAGCATCTACCCCATCATTCTTTTCAAAGTTTGATGTTTTGCTGTCCCAACTTGCCTTTCTCAGAACGTGTAACCCCAACTACTAATTTAAGTTGTGCTTTCTCAAGCTGTGGCCAGTATCAGATACTTTATGATAAGATGCCTGGTATCCTGAAGAGTATTCTTTACAAGATACAAACCCTCCTAATCCAGAGCATGTACTCTCCAAGAAGATGAATCTTCTCCCAGGACACATGCAGATACTCAGTCCTTTTACTTTTGGCTTGGTCGTCTCTTGGACTTACTGGTATCATGTGCCAGTGCACAACAACTAGCCAGCAGTGTTGTCTCTTACTCCAAACCTGTCTCTTTGCAACCCTTGCTGTTAATGTTAATTGCTTTAATCATTTCAGCATCCCTTTGCTACCTTAAATACACCTCCCCTGGTTGCCTTCCCTTCTGCTGCTTCAGTCAGGTTCTGGATGTCATCCTTCAAGCTTCTGCGTTCATCCATAAGATCTCAGCTGCGCTTTCCTCCTTCCCCCTACCATCCAGTCTGCTCTCATCGCCTCTTTCGCATATGTTGTCCCCTCTTGAGTCTGTATCACTCCTTAGTGTCTGTCCTTATCTAAAAATGTGTTAATCCTACAAAGCAAAGCTGTTAAAGCTTTACGTAGTCCTCCTGGGTTGTTCTGTACTCTTCTTGTACGTGCCTCTGGACTGTAAGTTCAAGGCTGGGATGCTGTTTGCCTGATGTTCCTTGCCTAGCAAGCTGTGTACGCTTACTGTGCTCAGACATTAAGTGATACTTAAAGTGCTTTGAGGGCCTTGTGTGACAATGTTGTGAATACGCTGTACTGTGCTTGCAGGGAGGCTCGAGCCTGTACGTGTAGACCCAAGAGTTCTCAAAACTCCAAGCAACTCAGATCCAGAGACTTGCTTGAAGCCCTTTTCAGATGTGTGTCATGGTAGTAGAAGAGGGAGGGAATGTAATGTTGGGTAGAAGAGATAGGAAGCAGGATAGCACAGAGGGTGGACTGCCTTTTAAAGCCAAGCGATAAATGTGGCTGGGAGCCACTGATTGCTTTCTGTAGTGTCTTTGCCTAATCCGAGCTTACTTACGCCATGTAAAACTTAATTTGTGGGGCTTGGGTGTGATTAAAGTGGCAGTCTGAAAGAGAACCCTGCCATGACATCAACTTTCCACTGAGTTATTTTAAAAGCTAGATTTTTTTAATTTTTATTTTTAGTCCTGTGATGGGTCATCATTTTAAAGCTAGTAAATATTTCTCATTCTAAGGAGAAACTTCCTTTTATAGTATCCACATGCTGCTGGTTTTACTGAACCCAGCATAGAGCTATTTCCTATTTCTAATTGTTCACTCACACTCAGCTCTTTACTGTTCACATGTGTGCTCTCGTTTGCTTTCTCTCTCAGCTTTTTTAGACTTGTTGATCTGTTACTGTGACTTTGGCGAGACGACGCCAGCTTTCAGCAGGAACGATCAGCCACTTCCTCTGCCTGTGAGATCATGATGTCATCAGCTACTCTGGGTTGCTTTACCATCTGCTGCTGCTGTTGCTTTGGTGTATGTGGAAAGAATGTAAACAGCACTTCCCAGATGTTCTCAGGGCAGCTGGACAGCCATAAATGGACTCCTTGCTACAGAAATATTACTGATCTGTTTGGGAGATGGCGATGAATAGAGTCTGAGCCATACGGCTCCGTGCGCACCCTGTGCAGCACGGGCTGTCGAGGGTATCGCAGTGGCGTGTCGGAACGGTTAAGTGATTACATAGCTTGATGTGATTACACAGGACTTGAGCTGGGCAGGTGAACTACCTTTATATCTGCTCTCCTTCCCTCTTACCCTTCCTTTCCCCAGCTTCAACTCGCACAGTCACGATGTCCTGTTAAGCTCATGCAAGGTGGATGCTGTTTTCTTCAGCTCGGGTGCCTCCGAGTTCTAAGTGATCTCAACAGAAAAGAAAGCTGCTCTCATTTTTAAACTCTCAATATAATATTTGGTTTAATAGGAACTACTGAGTAAACATGGGGTTGTTTATCTTTGTGCAGTATGGAAGAGGAATTTGGAAGCTAGTGTCTCTCATGCCTCTCCAGGGCTGGAAAAAGCATCAAATCTCACCCACTTGTGGTATATCCAAAAAAAAGTCTATTTTGGGGGAGAACCAGTCACTTCCTTCTTTAGGGTGGGTGTGTGTGTTTTTAATGCATTAATTAATTTTTATTGACTGGTGGAAAAACTGATGTCAGAGCTGCATTGCGGTTGGACGTGCAGAAACACAAGGTTGTAGGAAATAATACAGCTAACATCATAAGGGCAGTGAAAGTTTAAACGTGGAGAGTTTAAAATAGCAAAGCTGAGCCATATGGATATTAAAAGATATGACTGAATCAAAACAACGGTCTAATATTAAACTGGATTTTGTTGGGAGGATGGCAAACTTCTCAAGTTAATTTCTCTTGTGTACCCAGTGTCCAAGGGTAGGCTTCTTGTCTCAACACCTAGATTTCGACTTCAGTATTGCCAGGTTTTGGCTATGACAGGATACAAACTACAAGGGGCAATATAGCTTGTGTCTCACTGTGTTTTTGTCAGGCTTCTTTATTCATGAGTCTGTAAGGTATCCGTTTCCTTTTACGGTGGTCTGTAAACTTGCCTAGCATGACTTCTCTGGCACCTCTCACAGTTCAGATTTCACAGATCCATGACAGCAAGGCAGAGGGGGGTGGAGGGAAGTACTTTGGAAATTGGAGCCAAGAAGGAGCACAGTTACATAATTGTACAAAAGAAAAAGGAAATTTTTTTTGTTGGTGGTGGTTTTGTGGGTTTTTTTCCTTCTCATATCCTTCTGCAAACTGAAAAAATGTTGCTGGAAAGCTGGATGGAAAAACTTCAGCATCATTCATTCCTGTTGGGACATGAAATGTATTGAAATATTCCACCTGTTTTATGGCTGTTGTTTTTCCTCTTTCAGGTTTGACATCTACAGGAAGGTGCCAAAAGACCTTACACAGCCAACCTACACAGGGGCTATTAGTAAGTAATGCTTCTTTGTGATGTCCTTGTATACCCCTGGTCTAAAATTAAAGATCGTTTGGCTTCTCTGTCTCCAGGGAATTTTTAAAGGGATATTAAACACTGGAAAATATATCCTTTGTTGCTGAGACAGCTCATCTTGCCCTGTCTGTCAGGTCATACTAAACGGCAGAGTAGTTTGCATGGATTTAGAATCCCAACAACAAAAAGTAGTAAAGATATATTGCCATGAAAGGGAGCTCCTAAAAGCTGCCACTGAAATACCCACTCTGCCAGCTATTTAGGTAGCTAAAGAGCTTTTTACTACTGTTTTCCCATGAACAGGAGCTGTGAGTGTGCTCCAATCACTGGTTGGGGGATGACTGTGGACTTTTTTACTTCTTTCTGATGGGCATCCCCCAGTCAGTGTGAAAACCAGGTGGTAACAGTCACAGTAAATGTCCCCAGGCATTTGCTTGCTGAAGGGCTTGAGGAACCAACTACTGCAAACAGGGAACCCAGGTTCTGGATCAATAAGGAGCCATGTGGGTGGCAATATGTAGCAGCCAGCGGTCAAAAGTGATTTGGGAAACACATGTTTCTTTCACAACATACTCAGGGGAGTCATCTCATGTTGTAGGCGGGACTGCTGAGCAGAGATCTTACTTTGTTGTTATTTGTTATGTTTTTAAAGAAGAAAAATTGCATGGTCAGAAACCACCGATACCAATCCACTCTCGCTCCTGTGTATCAATACATAGACTTTGGCTGATGCAAATCTCTTGCCTTGGGGCCCTTTTCCTTCCTTCCTTCTCCTGAGGGAGACTGTAGGCTGAGTAATGCAATTTCACACAATTATATGCAGTGAGCGCACTGTGCGGAGTGGTAAACATTGATCAGGTTGATCCTGCCAGGCCTGTAATTAGGCACCTAATGCAGCTTTCCTGTTCCATTGAACAGTGACTTCCTTTGATCACATAGCTGTGCTCCATTCATCCGTTCTTGTAGATGGGTCAGTAGCCTTGTATGTCATTGCTGACGTGAATGATGTCATATCCCTTGGTGACAGCAGGCATCAAATAGAACTGAGTCAGTAGCAATGAATCAATGGACACAAAGGAAGGCCCTTTGTGAGCTAAAGAAACTCCTTGCTATGAGAATGGTCTAAGACTGGAACAGGTTGTCCAGGGTGATGTGGAGTCTCCAACCTTGAAGAAACTCAAAACAACCTGACCTGGCCCTGAGCAACCTGCTTTAGCTGACCCTGCTTTGAGAAGAGGAGTTGGACAGGATGATCTCCAGAGATCCCTGCCAGCCTCAACTACTCTGTGCTTCTGTGAAGATAGCACATTACTCTAAATACTTACTTTCAGAGAGTCCTTGTCTTCCATGTTCTCCTGAGCACTGGATTACTAGTATGTTGACTCCCTTTTAGGTTTGCTGAAACTGTGAACAAAGGACTCGAATAAAGCTGCTTGCTAATTTAGAGGCGTATGAGATTTAGTGTTTTGAAAGAACACTTTGAACTTGTTAGTGATCCTGCCTTCTCCTCTGTTTTGGAAACTAAGAGTTCCCACACTATAACTGGGCTCCCTTTGAGAATCTGTCTTGGTATGAATCACCTGCAAAAGAGTATGTTTTAGAAACAAAAAAAAGCCATCAAAGGCCATCCAGTGTTGGGCTTTCTGATCTGCAGTAAACAGCTCAAGTGATAAGTCTGTTGTGGGAAGGCTTGAAGGCTGTGACTCTTACTTAAAATTATTAGCTGACTTATTTCTCTCTATTGTTATTTGCAGCTTCTCAGGCTTTGATTTTCTTCTCAAACTGGTTCTCCTTCTTTTTGTCAGAGTGCTTTTAGACAGGTTGATAGAAGGTTTTGAACCACACAGGCAGCCAACAAGCTGCGGTGGCTTTCCAAGTGAGGATTTTGTGTGCAGCTTTCCTAATGGGCTTTCAGTCTGACCAAGCCTGTGACTTGTAATTTGAAAGGCAGTCATCTTCTGTGTTGTAGGAGGCCATGAACAAGACCAGCCCATCACCATGCCAGTTTGAAGCCTGGGAAGGTTGCGTGATTTCATGATAAACACTATAGGGAAGTCAGCTTGTAATAGTATTTGGGACATTGAGGGTAGGGGAAGGTTCTGCCACTGAAAAAATCTTTTAGGATCTAATAGATATGTGAAATGACTATGACTGCAACCATATTTTGGCTTTCTTGAGCCCATAGTAGCCAGCTATTAATTTAAGCCCTTCCCGTGTGATTTCTGCTGAAACTTTAGTTCAGTATTGCTTCTGGTGCTGAAGGCTTTCTGGAATAGAGATTTAGTGCAGGATTCCTTCCTTTGCTTTTGGATTGTAACAAAGGCCTTTTTTTTTAAAAAAAAAAAAAAGTTTGTTTTCTTAGGATAGAAGACATTGGTCAGATTACAAAAGAAAAGATACTGAGAGATGGAGCCAGCTCTGCTTCTGACCACCAGGACTAAAGTGGTCAACTCCTCTAAGGAGGAAGCAGCTCAGGGAGTGTGTGTCTTAAGATGTTTTGGTAGAGAAGAGCAGGAGATCTCAAATGCGAGCAAGTCCAGAAGCCGACTGGAGGGTTATCAAGGCTTTCTGCTATCTATGGGTTTGTAATTTCAGAAGTTGCCATGAACATAACCATGAGCCAGCAATGTGCCTGTGTGGCTAAGAAGGCCAATGGCATCCTGGGGTGTATTAGAAGGCGTGGGGTTAGTAGGTCAAGAGAGGTCCTTCTCCCCCTCTACTCTGCCCTGGTGAGACTGCACCTGGAATATTGTGTCCAGTTCTGGGCCCCTCAGTTCAAGAAGGACATAGAACTCCTTGAAAGAGTCCAGCACAGGGCCACCAAGATGATTAAGGAAGTAGAACACCTTCCTTATGAGGAGAGGCTGAGGGAGCTGGGTTTGTTTAGCTTGGAGGAGACTGAGGGGTGACCTTATTAATGTTTATAAATATGTAAAGGGCGGGAGTCAGGAGGATGGAGCCAGGCTCTTCTCAGGGGTGGCAGCGATAGGACAAGGGGCAGTGGGTGCCAGCTGGACCAGAGGAAGTTCCATGTGAATATAAGGAGGAACTTTTTCACTGTGAGGGTGACAGAGGACTGGAACAGACTGCCCAGAGAAGTTGTGGAGTCTCCTTCTCTGGAGACATTCAAACCCCACCTGGATGTGTTGCTGTGTGATTTAGTCTGCGTGACCCTGCTCTGGCAGGGAGGTTGGACTAGATGATCTTTCAAGGTCCCTTCTGACTCCTGATGTTCTGTGAACATGGAACATAAGGTATTTCAGATGTGTGTAGCAGCCTTTCCAACTACTAAATATTAGTAGGAATGAGGGGACCAAGAACAGTCCACTGCTGTTCACTGGAGTGAGGTTTGTATAGAACAACAGGCCCACTGCTGTGGACTTCTCTGAAAAGTGTGCAGAAGTTCCTCATTCCTTTTTCTTAATAAAAATCTTCTTTCAGGCAGCATTGTGGTTGCCGTGCCACACAGCCAGTCATGCCATTGCTGTCCATCTTCCACTAGATACTTGTGCCACTCTTTGCAGGCCTTCCCAGCCCTGTGTAGGTTGTCTGCAATGCCAGCACACGGCCATTCTAACAGACCTGCCTAACGTGGTGACAACTTGGCCATGTTTGGGTGTGTAGGCAGCAGCAGCAGCACATGCCCTGGCTGGCTGACAGTTGGCATCTGGCTGGACAGGAGCAGTCCTGACTTCTCGAGAGAGGGGCCTGCAAGTCAGACAGCTGCTGTAGCAACGCAGCTATTTAACAGTCAGTGTGGATGCATAGTTTGAATGCACATGTTGTATGCACACATGGTAATGTTATCCAGAAATACTCTGTGCAGTTTGGAGGCTGGAGTTTTAAATACACATCAGGAAATATCAAAGTTATGATTCACATGGCATCTGTAACAAGACCCATTCCTTGCACTTCATAGCAGTTTGCTCCATTGAACAATAAATACTATTAGTTTTATGACTTAATATAGACATAGATCCACGTTCTCAGTCTGTGTGATGTGTTAAACCCCTGCTTTTTTTTTTTTTCATTTCTTGTGGGGTGGGGAGGAAGAGTCAGGAATGTACGTAGATGAGGTATGTATCAGAAGGGATATGTCTGAAAAGGTTAGGTTATCAAAACTAGCGTAGGAAAAAAAAGCCTTGGGAGAATTTCCCATGCTTTTGGGATTACTGTTTACCCAATAGCAGCGTGTTCCAGTGTGTCTGACACCAGCAACCTTTGATACATTGATCATGTTATCATATTAGTATTTTAAGAAACCTGTCTTAGATGGTCCTTCAAGCTCTGTGGGAACATCATAGTGCTTTTGCAGTTAAGCTAAGCTTTATGCATGAATTGCTTTATTCTGTCTGATCCTAGCCTTTAATCTACTTTCCCAAATATAATACGTTGTCAAATGTGGGTGGCAGGAACTGCACATTTGCATGGAAGCAAGTAAAGGCCTTCACTGTGAAATCAGTTCTGAAGCACCGTGCGTAAATCCTTATGCTGGGAACACGGTATATGCCTGCAGCTCCATGCTAAGGAGGGGAGAGCACATTCTGTGTCTGAAAAATCATGAGCTCAGGAGGCAGTTTAATACGTAAGACTTTCACATGCCAAAGACAACCCCCACCCTGACAAGAAAAGCTCAACACACCAGTGGCCGTTCTAGCTAAATCAGTGCAAGTGTCCATGTAGCCAAGTATCCTGTTGGCAGGAGCAGCCAGCAGCAGGTGCCTGAGAAAGAGCATGAGGTCAGGATAAACACATCGCCCGGCGTTTGTACACTGGCAGTTCTCAGCTTCTCGAGTCAGAGGTGGTTCCTTTGTGTTGAATAGCCCTCAATAGATTTCTTCTTCAGGCCATGTCTGATGCCTTTCTGAAATCTTGCAGACTTTTTTTAAAAAGCATCCCAAACAAACGAACACATTTTCAGAATTTAGTGAAGTGGTGTGTAAAGGAAAACCTTATCTTGTTTTTAACCTCCCCCTGCCCTCCCATTCCCATATTGGAAGAGAGAGTGACTGGTTGTTCCCCATCCATCTCGCCAGGGTGCTCACGGTTTTATACACCCCTCTCATGTCTACCCTCAGTAATCTCTCTTACAGGTTGAAAACTATGTAGTTGGAAGACTGGCCAAAGCATTGAGGAGCTTTGAAAGTCAATCCCTGCCAGGTGTTTCAGGGCATTCTTACAGGAATTTTGACATATAGGTTAGTGGAATTTTACTGAACTGCATTTGATGAGTATTGTCACGAGCCTTCACTGCGAGAGCTGGATTGGAAGATGGGCTTGAGGGCACAAATACTTTGTATGCTGGAAAAGAAGATAATTTTAAGATGAAAATGGCAAAGAAAGTTAAAAATTGGAAGACAGAGAAAGCTCCAGGAAAGAATTCAGAGTTAGTAATACCTGGCTTGCATAAAAGTGCAAGAGAGCAGAGAGGTCTAGCTGATGCTGTGGAAAGCCTTTACAGGATGAATATGAGAGGAATATGGGAAGCCATTAAAGAAGAAAAGGTAGTCTTTATGTGAAACACTTTCTTCTGCATGCTCCAAAGATCCAAGATCTTCTGTCTCTGCTGTTTGGTGATTAACAGTAAGAAACACTGGATCAACTGGTCCTGTGCATAGGTTGCTTTTTTGTGATCTTAAGTAGGTGTAAATGTCCTCATAAGAATTTGCTGCTGTGCTTTAAGTAGACCTTTCTCCTCCCCCACCTGGCATGGTGCACCGTGCCAGTGGTTTACCTGGGTTATAGCAGTGGTGGTCTTCTGTTTCTTGATAGCCAAGACTTGGAAGCAACTCTTGACCATCTGAGGCTTCTCTTTAGAAATCAATATCCTCACTTGCTTCCCATTTTCCTACTGGTCTTTGATTTTGTTTTTCCCTTCTCTCTTTCTTCATCCTAGCTAATGGATTTTTTGGCATCCCTTATAATCCCTTGCACTTTTCAGAGGGTCAGTAAATTAATCCACCCTTGAAACGCCTCTGATGAGGAAGGGGAAGCAATGCATTTCTCTTTCCTCAGAACTATAAACTGACTAATCTGAAGAATGAGGCACAAGGCTTTGGCGTCACTCGAGGGTCTGTCTTGGTATTTGCTTTAAGTATCTCCTCTTTCCTTCCCGTGCCTGTCACACTGTCTACCATGGGAGTTTGAGCAGGCTCAACTGTAGGATAAAATTGTTCCCCAGACAGTTGCTGCTTGAGCTTCCCAAAGGAACAGGTACTCAGGCTGTGTATGTCATGTGGGATAAAGTTGAGGAACAGGGTTTTTCTTTTGTGTTTCTCAATCCTAATTAGCAGCTATGGTAAAGTGATCATTTCCAAAGAGTGCTTTGTAACTCTGCTGGTCATTGTAACTGGTGGGATTGAGGGTGAGCCAGACTGGGCTCCTGGTGTCACAGCCCTGGAATAGCATACCATTTCCTGGTTTACTCTTTCGTAGAGTGATTCATGGTGAACTTGGGTATTTTATTTAATACAAATACACATTGTAGCCCCATCTCCATGAGTTGGCACATCCTTGTCTACTCCAGTCATCCCTGCTCAATAGGATTTACAGCTGTCCTTCCAGCCCCTCCTGTGTGGGTCAGTGACTCTGTTGCTGCTTCATGAATGTCACTGTACAATGTTTTGAATAGTTTCCTGATGAAGAGTAACCAGTGATACGCCAGTGCCCTCCTTTAACTCTAGACTGGCGTTCTTAGGAAAGACATGGGACTTCTTGTCCAGGTTCTTTGCAGGTCCTTCACTGGAAAATTTCCCCCTCTGAAGAGTCAGTGTATCAGCAAATGGAGATATTAGAGAACTATCAGGCATTGTCTAGACTAGTCCATTATCGCCATGTCTCTGCTGTACCAGCTGTATCTAGTGGGTAATTTAGGCTCTGCGATGAACTGCTCATAGCCTTAGAACTTGACAAAGAACCAAAATGTCTCCTAACCCTGTATGCTTTGGAAGCAAGGAGATGCTGATTCCTTCTCCTTTCTGGAAATTTTAGTAGTAAATAAAATTTTATTTGGGGCAAAGGCTCCAAAGAAGTTATATTGTCAGGCAGTTTCGTCACAAAGGAAGGAGAGCTGGCAGGCCAGCATTTTGTGCCAGAGATGAAGAATGTAGGAGCCATGGGGAAATGGAAATCATGATGGAAGAGGTGGTCCAAGAATTAGGATACCCAACAGGGTGTTGGGTATTGACATGTCATTGGAGTCACTGCTCTGATGGCCACATCTGGGTCATTGTGTCTAGTGTTGGTTCTCACCTGTGTCTGAGTGCCATATCCATGGGGGGAATAATACACCTGTGTGAAAACAGTTTGTCTTTGTTAGAGGTATGAAACTAACCTTTGCCTCTCTGTGCTTCTTTTCCAGTCTCTGTCTGCTGCTGTCTCTTCATACTGTTCCTCTTCCTGTCTGAGCTCACCGGATTCATAGCCACTGAAATGTAAGTAAAAATCATGTTTTCCTTTGTTTGAATGTATGTGTATACATGATTCTTTACAGCTTTACTCTGTTTTCTTGGAAAAATGTCCCTGTCGTTTCCCTGGGTCAGTTAGTTGTCTAATGGCTTTTGGATTCCTTTTGGTTGAGTCAAAAGTCTCAGTCATTCATTCAGCTTTTTAATTTACTAAAGTATTCTAGGCAAACTTGATTCTGTAATACTTAGAGAAAACAGTTCCAGACCTGCTTGATCCTTTTATTAGCTGCATACTGGATTTCTCTGTTGAGTACAGTGGGTATTTTTCATGTGCCCACACCGGTAGCTTCTGACCATTCTCAGTTCCCCAGTGTGCGGGTATAAGGTAGCGTGAATGCTAAGACCACCAATGTCAGTCAGTTGCAGTTTCCCTCTTCTCCTTAGGCTGTTGATTTCTTACATGAGGTTTGTTTCTCCTCTCCTCCTGAATAGGCACTTTCCTCTGTACACTTTTGATTCAAAGTAAATCTCAAAAACTAGTGTACTTTTCATCAGTGATGCCGTATGTGTAAATGTGTGCTGCCTACTGGTTGAATCCATGTGATGTGTGCTCTGGGGCTGTGCACTCCCACTGCAGATAGGGTGAGACCTTTGGCAAGACATTTTCTTCTCCCCTCACTTCCCTTGTGGATAAAACGAGTATCACATTCTGCCAGTCTTCTCTGGATGGTTTTGGAGATGCTTTTTGGGGAAATGAGTTGCATAAAATACAAGTGATTATTAGTTTAATCTTAAAAATACCACTTTTCAATGCCAGAGCTGAATCTCTGATGCACGCAGATAGCTTTATTCATGCATGAGTTTTATCTTCTTTCTTTTCAACATTTGAGCCTTCCTTGGGAGGTTAGTTGACAGTTTTTGTGCCCGAAGATGAGTTGTCCCAGGTAACCTCTTTGGGACTTGACTTTGAGCAAAATGGAAGTAATTTCCACTTTAAAAATCTGCTCATAGAACAAGTACTTCAGTTAAGCAGATATTTTTTTTTTTCCCATTCTCATGTTCCTCCTTGCCTACTGATGTGGCAGTGAGCTCACCAGACTGTGATGCACAGTTCCTGGATAGTTAGGAAGGGTGGAACTTCTGTCAGACTTACGTGATGGGCCAGATAGCAACGCATGTCACTGCTGGGCAAAAAAGCTCTGAAGTGCACTGGGTCATGTGCTGTATTTAGACTGACCACATTTTACGTGGCTTCTGTGGCTTTTTCATTGTTTTTGTGCAGTTTGACTTGGGTCAAGAATATAATTTGAAGAATAATTTTAACCTTGAGTAATGTTTAACCTTAAGACAGTAGTGTAATCTAACTGTAGCTATTTTTTTAATGCCCATTGCACGTAGAGATGGTATCTCAGCTTTCTTACTCACTCACTGTTTCTTTGAATTCAATTCTGTGCATTTAGCTTGTAGAATACTAGGCTCACCTTATCAACCCAGTTCTCTCAGGACCTGAGGTTTCTTGGTTTTCTTGTTGTAAAAAATAGAGGAAAGCTAGCCAAATGGCTTCATTTAACACAGTCCTTTTCCTCTCTCTCCTCTTAGATCTCATTCTCTCGTTTGGTTTACTTTTTTCCTTTAGTTAATGCTTTACCAGAGGAATTAGTAATACTTACCTAAATTTCATCCAATTATTTGAGTGCATGTGCCTTTATGTAGCAGTAATCTCCTGATGAGAGATTTCTTTCTGAACAGCAAAGTTGTGTGATCCTCTGAGGCCTCCTCACGCTTTTTTCTTAACAAGATGATGCATTTTCCGCAAAGATATTGGTGGTGCTCTAAGTCCCTGCAGTCAGCTGACAAGTTTCTCTTTAAAACCTCAGAGAGAGATGGTAAACTCCCTTTCCTAGCAGGAACTGTGTGGGGAGAGGAGGTGTTTGTAAGCAATAAAGCAGTAAAATTTTAGAGAGGATGTCATGGAAGACACTGAGATGAATGAATGCAGGAAACTGATTCGTCATGGACCGTCCAACACAATAGCTCGGGGTATATGAAAACCTCCTTCTGATGAGTTACAGGTCATCAAAATCTCTTTTGCTGGGAATAGATCACCCATAGTATTTGTGAACAGGCTCCCTCTGCAACAACGGAAATACTACAAAAAGTCACTTAACAAAAGTGCTTCCCAGTTCAGCAACTTCTTGAGTAGAAGTAAACTTTTCTTTTTCCATTTCTTACTCATTGCTTTCTCTTCTGGGAAACCCAGTACCCTAACGGTGTTCAAAGATGTTGCTAACCCCTTGTGCTTCCTTTTCAAGCGTGTATTGCTGGCAGTGTGTTGCAAGGCTGTATAGTCTCGTCATTCAGAATAAGGGTGCAGAAGTGTGGAGCTCTACGTGTTCTGGAGCAAACAGCTTGAAAAGTCTGAGCCTGCATTTGCATTGGGTGATGGCAAATAACAGGGGAGAGAATATCTCACGAAGATACTTTGAGCCTTCTGTGTCCATGAATGTAATACTTTTGAAGATACAGAAGATTCCTTATGTGCAAACTGTTCAATTCCCATCAGCTTTTATTGCAAACTTCAAGCTTCTTTTGTATTAAGAGTCTTCTACAGCAGAAGTCTCTGCCAACCCAAAGTTTCTTGATGTCAGCCAGGATCTGAATGATTGAGTGTGCACTTGCATGGGGTGAGCTTTCCTGCTTTGCCAGTGCTGACTGTGGGACTGCATCAGTCTTTCTCCTCTTGTGTAATATTCCCCTTAAAGCAGTCATGGGCTTGACAAAAGCTGGATTGCATGGGGGTAGCTGCGCGTTTTTGATGGCGAGGTGAAACTGAGAGCACTTTGGCCTGGTGCCTTACATCAGAGACGTACCAGGTTCACTGATGTGGACTCATGCTTACCTCATAGCCCTATTATGCCAAGTAATTGTGTGTGGTGTGTGTGCATTGACAGCCTGCTTCAGGGCAAGTCAGCAGCAACCTCAACAGCAGCGGTACCCACAGGACTGTCTAGCTCTCACCAAGGGGAGGTTTCTTTGGTGTCTGCATCTGTAGTGAGGGGTTGGTGTGGTTTGTTGAACTCCTGCTGTAATGTGATAAAATAAGCTCTGCTCCACACCACACTAACCCTTAATACTTGCTGGCTTCTGCCCACCGTTGGACTTGCTTCTGCATTCATGTGACTGTAGCAACTTAAATTCCTGGTATTACTAGAAATCTCAGTTTGGTCACTCTTGCCCAACTTCAAACCTGTTTTCCCTTGACCAGCCCATTGTTTTAACATTTATAGTCTCAACTGCTAAAGACAGTGGCAGAAGGCCAAGAAATTACACCCTCATCTTGAGGATAACAGTCATAACACTATAACCAAACAGATTACCTATGTAAGGAAGACAGTGTGCATAACACTGGCTATGTCATAACGTGTGTGAGCGTTTCTGATGAGCAGTGAGATTGTGCCTGTGCACAGAGCTTACTTCAGTTAGGAAGCTGAGCTAAGACACCGTGCGCATTGCAGCGGACACGCAGGAAGTTCATGTGGCGTAGGTGGCGCACTGCATATGCACATCCTACGTTGCTACTGACCAGCTTCCTGAGTAGATGAGCCCTGAGTAGGGCAGAAAACTCCTAGTTTCTCATCTTCTGGATTTATTGTGTGACCTGAACAGGCAGTCCTCTGAGCAGCCCTGAAGGGAATCAAAGCTTGGTTCCTGCATCCTTTTCAGGAAGAGCACATGAAGGGCTGGTGAGGGAAGAGGTTTTTCTTTCTTTGCTCAGCTACAACCCATCATTGCAGTTAAAGGGAGGGTGAGTTTAACTCTGGAAACCAAGGATCTTCCTTTTTTTATTTTTTTTTTCCATCCAGACTTAGAGTCTGACTGAAGACTTAGTCTAAAACAAGAACCTAGTTCAACCCCCTTAATTCTGTAAAAGACAGATAAATGGAAGGAGGTCTGTGCTCCACATTTGGACTTCTGCAAAACTGACAGCATTGAACGCAGTTGTCCCACTGTGCAAATGACTCAAATGGCTCAAGAAGTGAAGCTAAAGTCTTAAATGTGTCTGGCATTTCCTGTGCAGGATTGGCAGTAGGTTGAGAGTTGAGAGTAGATTGAGGGCTAGAAATTGCTTGGCATACCTTTAACAGCCTTCCACATTCATCTTGTTGTTATGTTGCAAATCAAGAATGTAGGAATCACCTATCTCCTTTCTAATTAACTCAGATCAGTGCTAGAAGTTAATAGCTGGCAAGATGATAATCCTGCAGTTTTATCACCGTAATTAGGTCATGAATTATGTTCTGTAGGATCAATAAGAGTTTTCGAAGTATTCCATCATTAAGAAGGAAAGATGTAATTAACTAATCTAGTCTGCCTTGAATTGGCAGCCAGGGGAAGGGGTAGGAGGGTATGAATGTGGTACTTGTGGTATGAATGTAGCTGCTCAGCAGTCATTCCTCCGCCGCAGCACGCTGCAGAAAGCACCAGATCACTGGCAGTGTTTTCTTTTTCTTTCTTTTTGTTTAATGAAGTAACAGTCAGTGAACAGGCCAGTGACAAGTTTGCCACTTGGAAGGCTGTGCCCCCCTGTGAGACAATTAATTACTTAAGCAGAATATCTACAGTTTCCTAATCATACAGTGTGTTATCTACAGTCCTAATCATGTGTTCATTTAAGGTGAGCGGATCATTCTCTGGAGACACCTGCTTGCTTTAATCTTTGTAAAATTACCTTGGCCAGTCTGGATATTACACAGCCCAGCTCCAATGCCAGACCAGTATCATGTGCAGCACAACTTGATGGTTCATGCAGCCTGTCAGGTACCCTGAACGTGGGAAGAAGCAAAATGCCAGTGTTGGGTTTTGACACTGGGTTCATTTGCATGCCTGAGACTGATCCTGCAGTGAAGCAGAATTGTTATCATTCCTGCCTTCAGAGGGTTTTTGTCCCTTAGCTCTCCAGGGTATGTGGAATGTGTCTTGTGGCTCTTGGCCCATGAAAATTTCTCATAACAACCCACAGGACCAAGCAGCGCTTGCTGTAAGCAGCAGAGCATGATCCTGGTGCAACGAGTTCTTTCAGTTGGAAACTCTTAACGTTGGACCATCAGCTGTCTGCACTGGGAGCACGATGCTGCAGCTCCTGTGTTCAGATCCAGGTCCCAGACACAAAGCTGGTGCTGCTTCTCCAACTCCACCAGCTCATCCAGTTGAGGCAGATGAAATGCTGGAGCAAACTAGACCAGCACAGGGAATACAGCCTGGTAGTCAGAGGAGAATGGAGTTGTGATCCTGCTCTCACCACGGACTGACCTTGAGACAGACACTTTTCTGTAGAAGGATGTAATACTTAGCTGCCTACCTCTCAGGGGTGCTAAGAAGCTTAATTAATGTTTGCGCAGTAACTTGGAGATTACCTAATAAAAGGTGTTATATATTTGTGAAGGGTTGTTGTGCCATTTGCCCTGATGTACCTGTGTGGGTTAGCAGGAAGCGGAAAGTCGTGTCATGATGTCATTGGCAGTTTCTGACTCAAGTCTACATTGACGTCTTTCGAACCCTTCTCCTTCTTCCTGCCTGCTGGAGAACTATAATTCCTTCCTTTGTAGGACAGTGTGTTTTGTGCTTCACAGCTGAGCCAAGACCTAATCTGGCACAAAGACCTTCTCAATGAAGAACGGATTGGGATTCACATTACAAATGGCAGAGCCACAGACATAAGCACAATTTATTATACATTAGGGATACTGCTGACCTGCTTGTTGTTTCTTCACACAAATTGAGAAGAAAATGGGTTGTCTGTCCTATGTTGGGTCTTCTCTGGGCTGGCACAGCTGAGGAGGAGATAGTGCAGGAATCTCAGCTTTGAATGGTTGTGTTGCTGGAAGGTGTTTGATTAGAGATGAAATGGTAAATGGAGCCAAGACAGTTCATCTGAGAAAGTCTTTTAAGAAGTTTTGAGTTCCCTCAAGAAAGAGTAATTATTTTCCCTTTTAGCCCAGGGTCCTGGAGGACCAGAGAGTACCTCCTGGGAGTTGTGAGACAAGATAAAATGGGGCTTGCCTGGAGTAAGTGATTGTATCTCGTGTATAGCTGATGGCTGGGGAGGAGGGCGCCTGCTTGTTTGCAGGAAGAGGAAGAAGAGGAGGTAAAACTTAAAGCCGAGACTTGGACTAGGAAGTTTAGAAGGCGCCCAGGCAGCATGTGAAGCTCTGAAAGGTTGACACAGCGTGTCTCCTCTTGTATTCAAAGGGCTGCAGGCTCTTCAGCTGTTGAAGTGCTGAAGTGTCTAATGTTAGTGGCCAGGGCTGCTGACTGGGGAAGTTTTGTTTCTCGGAATCTAAGTCCTAAAGCACGGGGAACAGGTCTGCCTTTCTTTGGATAAAATCTTAAAGAAATGCTGAGCCCTCTTGCTGCCATTTCCCCCTTTCATTCTCTCACATGCCATTTGCATGAGCTGCAGTCTTAGCCAAGGAGTTCTCCAGCTTTTTCTGTGTAATGCTACAAGTTAGTAAGCGAACAGGATAAGGAATGGTGAATGTGAAGCCCAACAGCACTGCTCAGGAATGTGGAGTATTTTGAAGTGGCTCTTTCTAGAAGTGAAGCAGATTCTTCCTGTGTGGATCAGAGCTCCTGCTACATGGAGAAACTTTCTGCCTTTTCCTTGAATCAGTGGTGGGAGGCCCCGTGGTGGAAGAGGTCCACCCCACGCCAGTCCTGTTGCCCTCATTGTACCTTCAGAGCTCTGCACCTCACCCCTGCTTTATTTTGCCACTTTTTTTCAAATGGTCCTTCACAGCAACCAGTAAAATACCAACCTCTGAATGCTTTGGGCATTCAAAGGAGGTGCATGCAATCTCTGAAGTCACTGTATGACCCTATACACTGCCTCTCAAAGCAGCTGCATTTTCAGTGTCTTTCTGCTTGACCTCAGGTTTTATTTCACTGTTAAGCACTGTTACTCCTGATATGCTTTATGTTCCAGGAGGGACAGCTATAAATTTCTTCTACTGAAGACCTTATCCCTTCGGGGAGAGTTGCCAGAGGTGGTAAATAGTTCTTTTCCCAACATCCCAGGATTGTCCGATTAAATAGTGGGAAGGCTGAATGCAGTTTGGCTTCTTGGCCCTGAGGGGGGAAGGATAGCAGGGGAGGCATGAGCACCAGTGCTCTGTCAGCCCCATCCAGACTTAGATGGAAGTAGTTCATGGGGGAATCCTGGAAGGAAGAGCCTTGACCCTGGAAGTTTCCTTTCCTTATAAGTGATTGTCCCTCTCTACTCTGCCCTCGTGAGGCCCCATCTGGAGTACTGTATTCAAATCTGGGGCCACCAATACAAGAGAGATGTGGAACTGTTGGAGAGGCCTCAGAGAAAGGCCACAAAGATGATTAGAGGGCGGGAGCACCTCCCCTGTGAAGAGAGGCTGAGGGAGCTGGGCTTGTTCAGCCTGGAGAAGAGAAGGCTGTTGGGGGGACCTCATTGCAGCCTGCCAGTCCCTGAAGGGAGCTTATAAGCAGGAGGGGAATCAACTTTTTAGAAGGGTAGACAACATCAGGATAAGAGGGAATAGATTAAAACTAAAGGAAGGAAGGTTTAGATTAGATATTAGGGGGAAGTTTTTTACAGAGAGAGTGGTGAGGGGCTGGAACAGGCTGCCCAGAGAAGTAGTGGATGCCGTGTCCCTGGGGGTGTTCAAGGCCAGGTTGGATGGCGCCCTGGGCAACCTTGTGTAGATCCAGGCCTGAGGTTGGTGTCCCTGCCTGTGGCAGGGGGGTTGGAGCTCTATGATCCTTGGGGTCCCTTCCAACCCATGCCATTCTATGATTCTATGATGATAAGGTTTCCAGAATGTATTTTGGGAGTGAAATGTCCAGTTTGTTGAAAATGGTGATGTTTCTTTTGAGGTTTGCCCCAGCAAGCGTAGCCTGTGGCATGTGGTCATTGTGCCTTTGGCTCTCCATAGTGAGAGGGAACCTCAGTAACAGCAGGTCAGTGCTAAGCGTGCATAGGGGAGCCCCAGTAGGAAACCTTGTTGGGTTTGTTAGCTTGGGCCCTCTGCTACCAGGAGGAGGCAGTGGCCAGAAGCTGTGAGAGTTCAGCAGGCAGGGTGCTGTATGCAAGGTGCTGTGATTCCAAGGGAGGGGAAGGAGGGACAAAACGAGCTGCCTGATGTCTAAGGAGTGATAGAGAGGGTTATGAAATTGGGGACATGAGTAGGAGAGGAGCAGGGGGCTAGTGGTCAAGAGGAAGAGGAGGAAATAGCTGTGAGCCTTGCCCAAGGGACAGGTTGGGAACCATTGGTCCAGTGACCGGAGTGCAGAACAGGAAACCAGTTTCCTTTATCTGCAACTAATGGGCTGTGTGATGTGGACAAACTGGCCTACTTCTCTTTGCCTCAGTGATCCAGTCTGCAACTGAGTGACCTCATCGCTCGCCTTCCTATGTAGGAGCTTCCATAGGATCCCCATGCACAGTGTATCCTTTGACTTCCACCAGCAGCCACTTCTCGCTCACTCATCGCTGAAAGGCCCATTCACCTTTGCTTACACACCACCCCTGACCACACGTTTCCTGACAGGTTCAGCACTGGAAATCAGCAAATACAAATACCAACCTTCCTAGAGCTTTCCTCCAGAGAGCTGGGGTGTTCAGCTGCACTGCTGAACCTGATGAGCATCTCTCCCAGCCCTGGCGTGAATGCTCCCTTTTGCCAGCACCGTCAAGATGCCCACGGCGCTGGCTGGGCATGGTCCCCATCTCAGGCAGCACAGAGCTGGGGAGAAGCCAGGTGCTGTTATGAAACAGGTTGGCTGGCAACTGGGATCTTGATGGGAGGACTTGGGAAGTGCAGAGAGGTGCATTGCTTTGGGGGATTAATGACTGTCCTGGCTGGAGCTGCTCTTCACAACCGTATTTGGACATATGACTTAATCCCGCTCGCTACCCAATCTGCCAGTAATAAACACATAGAAGATTTAATGCATTCCTCCCAGGAGGAGAGAGCTCAGCCAAGAAGCTTCTAACTAGGTCACTGATGAGCAATCTTTCCCCTCCCTCTGTGTCATTTTTATTAATCACTTGAAAAATACGTTGAGTAATGATTGCAAGCAACTTGTCAAGCCAATTAAAAACAGAGAAAGGTAGGGCTGTGAAGCTGAAGACAAATGCTGTGCTGGTTTTAAATGACTGTCTATAAACCCCACTGACCTGTGAGTAATTACCTCCAAAAAAATTGGTAGCTCTGTGTTTCTCAGTGTGAAGGTTTGTTTCTTTTGAATCTGCAGGGCAAACAGGTCATTATGGGCCAGAGATGTATCACGAGAGCAAAATCACTTTGAATCTCTCTTGTAGCTGCTCTTAGTCTGCTTTGCCTATTAGCATATAGACTCTTCAGCAAGGGTTTGTCAAAGGCTTTGGTTCACTTTGAGCATTAAATAAAAATAATACAGAGCACTTACTAGGGAAGAGGGTAATTTATTTTATGTAGCTTGAACATAAGTTCCCATAGCTTTGTAATCAGCCCACCTGGAAGAGAAATTGTCAAATCTTATGCGGTGGGGCTGAACAGTGTTGGACTTTGAGGAAGAAAGAGCTGCTGGGTAACCATGCCGTCTTCTCAGATCTGGGTGGTGGGAGGGTTCCCTGGAGCAGATTCTCTAGGGCCGTTCAGCTCAGTCGGCTGTGCTTGCGTTGGGCTTTTTGGTTTATATTTGACACGTCGGACTGTAGGTGCCAACAGTAAATATTTATGCTCTTGTATTTCTTTTTCTCCGTATCTGTATTTTGTCTTTGTGAAATACGTGCCAGCAGCGTGGGTGCTATGAAACAACATTACTCCTTGGGAGACTGTTGCTTAGTGTTAGATCCTGCTGTCCAGGATGTTTTTTCCCATCTGTTCCTGGCTCAAATCCTCTTCTCTTCAATTTTAGTCGTTGCTTTTGGTTACCATTCATAGATTGAAATGAGATTAACGAAAGAGATACAAATATGCCACCCTGCCTTCTCTTGCTGCCTCTCTGTCAACTGGGTGGCAATAACAAATGGCAATTAGTTACACAAGTAAGCTTTCCTTTGTGATTGCTGAGACTGCCTTTCTCTAAAACTATGAAACGAGTTGAAAAGCACATGCTTCCCTCTTTCCTAAAAGGAGTAGTAGCAGCCTAGGCATGTGGAGGGCTAGCATGCTAGCCTGCCACTTTATCAGCATTAGGTTCTCGTTTTGTGTCACCCCTGGACACTCACAGAATTGTAGGGGTTGGAAGGGACCTCCAGAGATCATCGAGTCCAGCCCCCCAACTCTGATTAGGGTAGAGCACAGGAAGCATAAATCACACCAGGGGTTTTGTTTTCTGCTGGTACAAGGGACTTGTTTAAAGCCTCCTGCACTTGCCCAGCAAGAAGTAAAATTAAACTGTGATTTGCCCCCATGCAGTTGTGGAGGGCTTTTCCTGCTCTCTGCCTCGTAACTGTCGTAGGTATCACACAGTCAAACCCCCAGCTTCAAAGTCTCCTTTTTTCCCTTCCCCTGCGTTGCTGTTGTTGTTGTTTTCCCATGGAAAGTAGCTATTTGCCTGAACCCACCTGTGTTTTGTGCCTTCCAGAGTTAATGAGCTCTATGTGGATGACCCAGACAAAGACAGTGGAGGTAAAATAGAAGTGAATCTGAACATCAGTTTGCCAAACCTGCATTGTGAATGTGAGTACCCCTTTTCACTTAGCTTTTCTTTTTGTATTTTAAGTAATAGTTGAAATGAGCCCAACCTGGTACACTGGCCCTTCTTCTATAACAGGGTGGATGAAGATCAAGTAGCTGCAGCCTTTGCCATACCCCGTCGCTTTCTGGTCCAGGCCAAGACACCTGTTCTCTTGGACCCTGTCCTCACATTGCAGCCCGTGTTAGTGGCTCACTTACCTCACTGGCTTCTTTCTAAGCCTTGCTTCCTTTCTTCATAGCGACCTTTTTGTCTCTGGGAACAAGGAACCTCCCGAGTATCATTTGTAACTCTGAACGTACCAGCTAGTTATTGGCTTCCCACAAATCACCTGCCTTGTCCACCTGTATTTTTTTATTGGCATAATTGAGATGGCAGTCACTGGCAGGGTATGGGAGATTCTATTTGTGTCAAATAAGCAGTCTGAAAAGTTTGGTTACGAATTTCTTTCTGAAGAGCTGGTATAACAATTAATATTTGACAAATGACGTTACTAGCACGGTCTAGTCAAATGTCAGGAAAAAAAAAAGAAGTGGATGCTTTTCCTATGCAACCTTCCTGTTATTTCTTTTGTTTTGATTTTTGTCTCCTCCCCTCCTACCCACGCAGTAGTTGGACTGGACATCCAAGATGAAATGGGAAGGCATGAAGTGGGTCACATTGACAACTCAATGAAGATACCTCTCAATAATGGGGATGGCTGCAGGTTTGAGGGCCATTTCAGCATCAACAAGGTGAGTAGGAATGACAGTGTGCACTGGCTGGGGAAATGCTGGCAAGATCCATTTGGAAAATGCTTGTGAAAATCTCTGTGGCAGTGTTTCTCCTGTAGAGTCTGCATTCATGCCCCGAATCAGTGGAAAGTTTAAGAAGGCTCTTGGTGCTGCAGGACAGCATGGGCAGAGGTTGCTGAGTAGTTAGACCCACAGAAAATGTGTTAGATAGGGCTTTTAATTCATTCTGCAGACCAGGTCACAGGGAGAGCACTGCTTAGCAGCAGAGCGCTCTGCGTTGCGGTCAGTGCTGCTTCTTCCAGCACAGCAACCTAATGTTTGGGGGATGTATGAACTCCCTACAGATGCCGAATAGCTTCTGTGTTTACTTGTCAGGACTTTTGCACCTCCAAAATGTGACTCACTGTGCAGAGGTCTTTGGCAGTGTCTCTATCCAAGTGCTCTTTTGTTCCAAGAGCCGCAGAATGACAGGAATGTTCCCTACTGGAGGGTGCCAGCAGAACAGAAGCAGCTCCGTGCTGAGATATTTGGAATACATGCACGAGGCCTCTGCGCATGCTTTGTTGGGACGCTCCGATTCTGTCTCAAAGAATGAAAATCCAGGCCTGGAGGAGGCTCCTCTCTGGGATGGGTGTGTTCAGAATTGAATAACCTTGCTATGTAATGCTGGAGATGACTAGCTGGGGTGGGGGAGGCAGTGGTGGGGCCCACTGATGTCCTAAGAAGGGCACACCCTTTATTCACGCCTCCTCATGTACCACAGGCTACAAAATCCTACTTCCTTCTTTTCTTCCCAGGTCATGTTAAATCGCATCTAAAAATAACAGACAGAACCTCTTACTGATTCTGTGGCATGGAAAGGATTAAGGACTTAAAAAGAGGACATTTCTTTCCTCGCTTTTAAGCCACCAAGATTATTGGCAACTGATAGTCCGCAAAATTTAGGAAAGGGTTTCTTGAAAGGTCGTTCTTGGGGTTTTTAATTCCTAAAGCACAGAACTTAAATACTTGGGGGGGTTGTCCGCTAGATGTGTGTTCTGCACACCAAAGTAATTCCTAGCAGAGGGGTCTGCTGTGTGTCTGTAGGAGCTACCTTCCCTGCTTCATCTCTGAGAGGCCACCGATTGCGCAGTCTCACGTAGTAGTTGGGACTGCTGTCAGGGGTAGGGGACCTGCCCCAGGAGTCCTGGCTCAAAAAACATGAACCTCTTGTGTATGAGCTGGAAGCCTTCAGTCCCTTGGCAGAAATTGGCTTCTGTGTGGGCTGGTATCTGGAGTGGAATGTGGCCAGATTTGAAACTTGACCAAGGGTTGCACTTGGGTGTTATTCTCAAACCTGAATGAAGAGGGAGGACAGCGTAACAGTGAGATGATTGTGTGTACGTCTTACTGCAGAGTCTGCCACCCTGTTTACTGAGCTTCTGTATGACACAGCTTGTGTCCACACCTGAAAGTGTTCCCAGGAGTGCACTGCTGTTCTTCAGGTCATTTAAATTAGCTTTCCTGAAAGCACATGGAACCGGCATGTGGCCTCCCGTGGCCCTGCCAGTGAGGTAGCTCTGCAGAGAGCACAATGGGCTCCAGTTGTATAACTGTCCTCCCACTCTTGTCTTAAGCCGTGTCAGATTGCTCCTCAGAGTTGCCAAAGGGTTTGTAAATCAAGACCGCTTCATTTCCCAACCTTTTCTTGCTAGGAAAAAATTCTTGCATCCTCCACAACACTGAGTGAGCTCAGTCTGCTGAAAGGCTTCACAGGGTAGGGCTAGTGACCCGAAAAGTGTGTGCACGCTGGAGTGATCCCATCAGCATGACACCAGTGCTCTTTTTTTTGTGGTCTCAGAACTGAGTCCTTAGGCAAAAACTGTTTTTCAGAACTTTGTATTTCCTTCTGTTTAAAACATTAAAAACAAAATCCCATAATTGAAAGGGCTGATGTCACGGCTGGGAGCTGAAGATCTAGCTTAGTTTGTATAGGAAGCCCCATAGTATTTGGTGAGATTTGTTCCTCTTCGTATGCAACTCATTCTTACACACAACCTTCTCAAAAGTCGGGGTACTCACGACCAGCATTACAATACAATTACACCTACAGCTTTCTTGGGTTGTTCTGCAGCAGTGGGCCCATTTACAACTGCGAGATGTGGGAGTATACATTAAGCAACTGTTTGTTGCCTGTCACAGACATGTATCTTGTTTTACTGCGGATGAAAGATATAGCCTTAAGTGTTAGGAATCCCTAAAGTTGGGAGTGATCCACTTATCACCTCCTAGTCAGCAACAATAGCAGTGTGAGGGTGCCAGACTCTTGGACTGCGGGATGTAACTAGTCTCCACTCCGTACACAGTATGGTGACATCGGTCAAGTGCTCGAAGGTATTTCAGAGCCTTTCTCTGACATAGCAGAGGTTGTCCATTGCTAAGTAGATAGAGCCTCCCAGCCTGGATGGATCCAGGCATTTCTGCTTCATATCACAGAGCCTAGTGATGCCTTGAGGGGTAAAATGTGAAATCCTGTCTTCCTTGTCTTGACTAATTTTAGGTCCCTGGTAACTTTCACGTGTCAACGCACAGTGCCACCGCACAGCCTCAGAATCCCGACATGACTCACATCATCCACAAACTCTCATTTGGGGACAAGTTACAGGTGAGTTCTCTTCCCTGAAAATTCCCTGGCTCTAGGGGAATGAATGCAATGAGAGTGACTTTATCGTTAAATGCTTTGGCTTTATGGAAGGGCCGTGGGGAGGACATGAGAAAGGGCTGCCTGGGTGAGCAAACACGTCCCTCGCTGTCATGCAGTGTGCACTCAGTCTGGAAGAGGTTGCAAACTTTATATGCCACTGCTTCAGGATGGAGCAGTGTTCAGTTATACAGTAGCTTTTCTGTCTTCATCTGAAACTGAAAGTAGTTTTGGAACACCACATGGCTGTCTTCCCACAGGGAGTAGAAATGAGGATTCATGGCTTTGAAAAATCCTCTGCAGTACTGTATTCATACAAATCTTGACTGCCTTTGCAGAGGAGCAGCAAGTATGCCAAGGGAAGATGTGTGCTCACTACTGTCTTTACCATGGCACCAGTCAAGTTCCTTTTAATTCACTTCCCTGCACTTGTCTAGCAGACACCTATTAGTCAAATTTGTTTCATGAAACACAAGTTAGACTTATAACTACCAGTTCTCTGCTGGGAAGAAGCTGAACATGTGCACTTGCCCTGTGGATAGAGTTTCACCAGGTGTTGTGAGTTATGTAATAACTCTGGATTTCTCAATAAGGACAGATTACAGCACTTCTCTAGCCTACTTCCAAGGACCTAGCATCATAGGTGGGAGTTATATATGTGCACACCCAGTTTGCGACTCACCCTAAACATTGCTTACCTGTAGTCTCTCTGTAATCTTCTTTCCTCAGCACAGACATCTCATTAGTCTGCTTCTTGTACACCCACTTCCAAAACCCTTTTTCACGCTAACAAGTCTAAGCGTTGCTTTGTAGTCTTCTGACTCTGCTCCTGGCTTCTTTTAGGAAATATCTTGTGTGGGAACACTGAAATATTAGCATATAAATAAGCTTGGCTTAATGTCTGTAAAGCACACTGAGATTATGAAAAATACTAGGTAAGTGCTAACAGGGAGTTGTGCAGTTTGTGTGGGAAATCAGCGCTCTGAGGTAGCGTTCCCATTGTTTTATCATGGAGCTGAAGTGAGAATCAGCATGAATGAGATGAGAAACCTGAACGGTTGGGGGTGAAGGAGTGTCTTCAGTTCTGGTGGTGAGAAGCCTGTCTAGCAAACATGTTTGCTTCTGATTTGTACAAGTTCTGATTAGCATTTTCAGAGCTCAAAATAACTGCTCACCATCTCCACGCACAAGAGTGGGGAATGTAGGTGCAGCTGATTCAGTAGGCAAACATGAGTTCAACAGCACAAATTAAGGTAGGATACATTCAGTAAACAGGTGCTACCAAGGCTGAGCAAGCAGTGTAGAGAGCCAGCAAGTACAGAGAGCTTTAAATCTGTATCTTTAAATATTTGAATATTTTGGATTGTCACCATCTGCTTTGATGTAATAAATATGTGCTCATGTCTTAAAGGGAATGAGGAGCTTCTCATACACTTATATCATGTGCTGGGAGTTAATTCTTTGTAGGTTGCTACCAGCTCTGCCAGAATGATCCACTAACATACATGCTGTGTTCTCCAGAAAAACCAGTCTGGTTGAAATAGAGATTTAAATCTTGTCTGGCATTGAATGAGCTTCAGTTCTTCAACAGTAATTCATGCATGATAGTGGCAGACTTTTTGTAGATTTTTCCCTCACGTAGATGAGACCAAAGTTCAAACCAATGAGCGTGGCAAGTCACCTAGTAAAGAAAGAGATGTGGAAAGTAGGAGGTCATATGGTTTTAATCAGAATTCTCTTGAGTGCTAGATGGTAGTGTTGAATAATCCTAGTTTTGTCCTCTGTGAGAGGTCTTGTCTTCCCTTGACAGTTGCAAGTTTGGAAGCTGATTAACTGCTGTTGGACTCTGCCTGAGTTCTATGTCCAATTATGTGTCTTCGCATGTGTTTGTAGAGGTTAAAGCCTAGGGTGTTCAAGCCCACAGCAAGCATCTTTTTGAGGTCCATGTTGCAGGAGGATGAAGTCTTGGCACTGTTAAGTCAACTGGCCTCCTGTGCCACTACTTCAAGCACTAGATTTGGCCTTGGTACTGCAGCAGAGTCCTGAGAGTGTCTGGCTAAACAGGCTTGCTCAAGTTCTCTGTTGCAAAGCGGTTTTGTTACTGTGGCCAGAAGCTTACTGCTAGCTGAAGTCCTTCCAGGTACTCAACAAGGTCCAAACAAGTATGTTCCCCCAAGGAGCACACCTGTGCACTTTGTAGAGCAGAGATTAATTAACGATCTATGGGCAGTGAGTATTGTAATGGGAGTCCAGAATATTCCACAAGGGAAATCATGGGAAAACATCAGACCAGCAGCCTCAAACAGCATCCATGTTGCAAGAGAGGCAGATGCACCAAAGGACCTGATGGCACAGAAACAGGCAGGTGTGGAGATGTCTGATGGCTTTGTCTGTGTGGAAGCCCTCTAACTCACAGCTTCACAAACTTGCTGTGTAGAAAGATGCAGAGCAGACAGCTTCAACATATAAATAGAAGTGTGGTTGCTGGGGAGCCAAGGACAAGTATGTAAGTCCAAGTATACAGGTACCTCACGGGATGGATACAGTTGTTTACTGAGCAACCACTCAAATATTTACTGTTAGAGTGAAGTGGACCTTAAAGTCTCTGGCCCAGATATCCTATAAGACACTTATCAGCTGTATTGAGAATGGAACATAATACTGTAGCCTACTCCTGGGGTTTCTCTTTCTTCACATGCTTTTTGCAATGTAAAGAGTATCTACAGTCTGCATGTGTAGTTTGCCAGTGGTTGCTGTTGGGTAAAAGATACTTGCAATGCCAGCAAACTGAAAGGCACTGTAGACAGTTCAGCTGTTGCTTTTGTTCTGTGCTTGCTACCAGCACCTTGCCATTTGAACTTGCTCATGGTTTGGTCTCTCTAGAATTCCCTTTCTTGGGAGAGACATGTCTTCAGTTGCTTCTTCCTCCAAACCATCACCCAGTATTCTGAATAGGGGAACAGTCACTAGGATGAGACAAATACATCCACAGGCTATCGGTTGTTGAGAGGGTCTGGGAAGGAGATTGCATCGCCCTGTTAGTGGTGTGGAACTCTGTCACACCCATGACCACATACTTCTTCCACACATACTTCTTCCACATACTTCTTTTGTCTGGCTTAAGGTCAGGAATTTTGAGGTTATGGAGTTCTTTGTCCTTACTGTATAGCTTACTGTACATCATGTGAATGATGCAACCTTCAATCTATAGCTGCTGCTGTGGGGTTTCCCTGTCTAGAGAGTTCACAAATTGATTATTCTGTTGGTGGACATCAGACTCCAGATCACAGTACATGGAAGGCACTGGATGGAAATCCTGTTATTCTGGTAAAACAGATACTTGGATGCCTGGGACCAGCTGTGGGGAAAGCTGAATGGCTGCAGTGTTGGCATGTGTCCAGCCCATCTCCAGGGTCCATAGTGTAAAACCTGGGATAATAACATGACCTACCTGTACAAGAGAACTCTTCATTTTAACCTAAATAGATCTCCCATTTATTTCCCTTTCAGCCTGATAAATTAATTTCACAGTTAGCTATGCAGAGCTCTTAGGAAATATCTTGCAATGAAATTTCACAACTGGCCTCTTCCAACTGCAATTCCTTTAGCTTTGGAGTGGTTTTGGAGTTTCATTCAGTAAGACATTGTGAAATCAACATTTTTACTTGGAACCAGCCTCTGTGGTGATGGTCACTGAAACAACTATCAAGTCATCTTTTACTGGGTTGGGGCTTTGCTTTTGGAAAGGTTGAATCAGGCTGATCTCTTGTTACAGGATAGGACAGGGAAGCAAAGATCAAGAGTGCCGAGTCAGAGCGTGGTTTCTTCATATGCCTTTTTGCTTTCCAGGTCCATAACGTTCATGGAGCATTCAATGCCCTGGAGGGAGCAGACAAACTCAGCTCAAATCGTATGTATTCTTGGTGGTTACAGGTCTTAGCCACTTTCTTCAGACAGGAAAACAGGCCTATTTGTGTAACACTGGTGTATCCAGAAGTCTTTGATTTGCCTCTTTAACCAAAATGATCCAGACATTGCTGACTGCTGTTTCCATTTTCTCCAGTACCATAAAGAAGGCTGGGCCCAAAAGGTGCTTTGCAGCCCTTCTGCAGCCTGGACATAGTCTCCAGCCCTGTTATGACGGACTCAGATTTACTGAGGTTCTTGTCCATACCCTATTCCTGCAGCTTCCCTTTGCTGCTGTCACCACCACCAGAACTTTTCCTTATTCTAGTGTTGCAAGTAGCTCTTAAACGTTAAGTTCTACCCTGTGGTTGGAAGGATAGACATTTTCATGTGAGCAGCAACACAAAAAGAAATTTCCAGTGCATGCCATAATTCAGCATAGCTTTTCCTTCTTCAAGTGCTGAGGCTCCCACAGGGTAGCAGTCTTGTCCCCTTCTTGGAACAGAATTTCTGTAGCTGCACCTGAAGGTGGGCAGTTCTCTCTGTGTGTTGTTTGTTTTCTCCAGGAGCCAGATGTCATTTTGTTACACTTGGCCAAAGGATCCTGCAGAGAAATTATTAAGAATTCTGTTTTCAAACTGTTTCAGCAGACACAAACGTGGCACAAGCCAATTAAATAATGAAAAAAAAATAATTAAGCAGCTGTAGGAGAAGGAAGATGAGAAAGGAAGATAGATGGGTGCACAAGAAATGGGACTACACAGGTTGTGATGCCTAAGCTTTTTCTGTCAAAAGCAGCTCAGTGGGCTGCAGCTGTAAACTTAACTAGTCCTTGACTTAGCCAGGACAGCTTCTTCTGGTGCTGATAAGTCTTACCATTTATGGTTGCAAGTGTTAGGAAGGTTCAAGTGACCCAAACTCATCTCAGTGGGTCGTGGTACTGCAGAAGTCTTGGAATGGCAGTCAAGTTCTGGTGTCATCCAGCAGTGAGCAGGTTCTGGTGTCACCCAACTACCTTACAGAGGTTTGTACAGGGGACATAAATGTAGGCTTTGAAACCACCGCTTTGTCACAGAGCGTGAGCTAAGGGGGAGGGAGGTACCTCTTCTGTGACTGACTTGTTTTAGGTGATTTGCACATTTACTCTGAAATGTTGTGTAGGCTGATTGCTTCCTCTGGGTGCTAACATACACTTTCCTTTCCTTTCCTGACCACAGCTCTTGCATCTCACGATTACATACTGAAGATAGTCCCGACGGTGTATGAAGACATGAGTGGCAAGCAGCGATACTCATACCAGTATACTGTAGCAAATAAGGTAAAGCAGCAGGTAGCTCAGAGAAGCTCCTCTTTGCAACCCAGTGGATGCATGGAGGATCTCCAGTCATCCTTCCTCCCTCTTGCTCCTCTGCTCTGCAGCCATGTGCATTTGTTTGTAGGTGAGCAGTAGCCTCTGCTGGGAGAAGGAGGAACTGAAGCTCTTCAGAGTGGGGCTTCCTGATGCTCCTGGTGCTGGCGTTTACCGGGGTTGGCATTGTGAGGGTTTGTCAGAGCAGGTGGTGGTACTGTTTTAATTCTAGAGAAAGGTTTTCTTACTCCTGGCTTTCTCTATGTCAGTTTAACTGATCTGGATTTCTGTAAATACTGTGGAGGTTTTTACATGCTGCAAGAGCTCTTATGATTAGTGTCAAGATGCATCTGGATGGGAACTGCAATCCAACTGGACATACAAAACAGCACTTATGTGTGGCTTTATTAATAAAACAGTCTCAGCTGTGATAGGTGTATCCAACAAATAAGTTAGCAGAGTTTTTAGCTCTTTACAAATGTTCATTTCAGATATTAAGCCACTGAACCTGCAGCAGCAAATACATAGAGGTTCACTATTTCTCAGAGCCTGCTTCATTATAGTGGATTTTGATAGTTATCATATAACTTTATAATTCTTAAATTAATTTACATGAAATGTGAAGGTACATGTGTTTTAATAATACTATGTATTGCACTTTAAATTTAAAAAAACCAAAACCCTATTTACTTTTTAAGGTAAAAAAGGCTCAGTTTAAAATGATTTTCCAGTCAGGTGCTAAATGACAGTCCCGAATCTGTTTATGTATCTAATTACTGCTAGTTTGCTATAACTGCAAATCAAGCATGCACTCTTACAGATCAGTTCTCAGATTAACGTTCTGTAGTGACTTTTGGCCTTGCTTGTACAGTGCGTCCCAGGGATGTGGATGTCACCCTCTCTTCAGATGACAATGTATTTGTGCTGCCTAATGTCACAACTGTTGTTCTGATAAGACTCCTGCAACTCAAGTTCTGAAAGTAATTTGGAAAAGAGACAGCAGGAGCTTTTGACACTTCTGTGAGCATGGCTGCAGATCGGGGCGTTGGGCCAAGGCTGACTCACTAGGGCAGGATTGCTGGTGGGGAAAAGGGGAGAGGAAGGAAAGAATGAGATCGGTTCAAGCAAAACTGAAGTGCAGAGGAACAGTGCTGCCCCTGTGTTTTCTTCCCCTTAAAAATAAAAATGGTGTTACTGGTGCCTTAGTCCTTGACACCCATACTGATTGGTGGGAGACAGGAATCAGAAGCCATAGTCGGGCAGAGATTGAGAGGTAGGAAGTCTTAAGTGCGGACTGTCTGTCTCCGCTGCCCTTTTACCTCCTAGACCCTGTCTTTCCTCACTTCCCCAGATAGCTGCTGTCCCAGGATACACTGCGGAACTGCTGCAGTGACACCCCTGAAAATACTACAGCTAGGGACTTCAGCTGCAGTCTGCTTCTCTTGTCATCCATGAAAAAAAAAAAACTAAATAGAGGGAAATTCGGGATTTACAAGAGACTGATGAAGGAGACTGATGAAGGTGCTGTTGCACTAGCGCCTTCTGAGCTCACAGAGAGTAGAATTCTCTTTTATACAGCGTGCTCATCGGTGTCCTATTGCTTGTCCTTTCTTCATCTTTCTGAAGTGTTTGAGGTTGTCTTCGCCTCTGTGTGAAGGAGGATTAAAACAGAAGAGGTCATCTGCTTTGGCAGGCATGTCACAGGGCTGAAGAAGGGAAGAGCAGCTGGGTAGAGGCCGGTGCTGATGGCTCCTATTGGGTTGCTGAGTCTCCAGCCTGTTTTTCTTTGATTATTTTTTTTTCTTCAATTTGTCAGGATAAATGTCCTGATCCTTGAGACTTGATACATATATTTCCAGTGGGAGCACAGACAAGCTGTTAGCTCCAAAAGATGGGACTTTAGTTACTAAGTTGATGTCAGCGTCTGTTCTACGTTGGCATTGTGCGGTGTCTTGTCGGAGTGTTGTCTTGGGGTAGATCGATTACACTGTACTTGTTATTAAAGAAATGGATTAAAGGAGATTATCACTGGTAATCTGTAAATGTCTCTCCCAAACCAGTTTGGAATATTTTTTGAACCTTTGCCAGTATTTTTATGTATACAGTTTCATTTTGGCTTTCAGCATGATTTTTAAACACGGTTTAAACGTGGCTCTACGTGATTGATGCTGAGTGGGCAAAGTATTCACATTGTTGGTCCCAATGCGAAGGGGACCTCACAGGCAGGAGCTACTGCTTGCTGCCCTGAGTGCATGGGCAGGAAGGGATTTCACGTTCTTGCAAACTAAATTCTCTTTGATGAATATCCCAGTATACAATTTACATACTGCCAGTACAGAAACTTCACCTGCAACCTTCTGCTCATACTTAGAGCAGATGTCAGGTAGATAAATCAATTACAGCCTTTCTGTTCACTTGTATAACTTTGAATGAAGGTGAGAGTAAGCACCATCACTGTTCCCAGCTGTATCAGACTGTAAAGAACTTATTTTCCTGTTTGATAAGGATGGGGAGCAGGGAGTGAGTAGTCAAACAGGAATTAACTGTTGCTTCTTTCAGTCTGATCTTTAGTACAAAACAGGGGAGTAAGGCGCAGATCCACGGAAGCAGTTTTATTGCGGACACTCTATCTGGAATGAGGTTGCTCATGTTTCCTGCCGTTTCCCCTCCTCTTTCTTTTCTAGGAGTACGTTGCCTACAGTCACACTGGCCGCATTATCCCAGCTATCTGGTTTCGTTATGATTTGAGCCCCATCACAGTGAAATACACAGAGAGGCGACAGCCTTTGTACAGGTTTATCACATCGGTGAGTTACCCTAAAGCTCTAATTCTCCCTCCTGCCTACCTTTCATTTCTCTTCCGAGCCTTTCTTGTCCAGGAGAATTGAGTTTCTGTTTCAGAGCATTGTGACATGATTGAAATAAAGCAGCACATCACCTCAATTGTACTGAAGGATAAATGAGGTAACTGGCAAGCCCTGTGCTCTGACAATTTGATTTTAATAGCTAGGCATAAGAAGAAAGAAAATTATCCTATTCCAAAAGTGCCAAACTCCATCTAGGCAGGATGGGCAGTATTGCAGCATGTCAGAAACTGGGAAATAAAGCTAAAGTGGTATGCAGGAAAGCATGCTGCAGTAAATTGTCATGCTAATGATGAGATCTAACTTGTAGAGAATGCAGGGCAGTTATTTTATCAGTGCTGCTGCTTGGATTAATTATGGGTATGCCAGTTCCAGGCATTTACTTCTGGGTAGAAGTGAAGTAGAACTGCATTATCAAATGGCAGAAGTATTTTCCTGATGAGTTACGTTTTGGTCTATCCAGATAACATCCTGCAGTACTGATCTCAGCATATAAAACAGAGCTGCACTGTCCAAACTGCTAGCTAGGCAAAGAGCTATTTAAAGTTCTTCCAGAACTTAAAAAAAAGTGTCCTGAGGGAGTTGGCTTAAAATTTAAGCTGCAGTCTGCTGTGCCAGTGAGGCATGGTAGAATGTGAAGTAGTTGATAAATTGGCTGGAATTAAGACCTTGAATTTTGATGTTTAAACTGTTTGAATATTTTAATTAGAAGCAACATAAACAATGTGGCTGTGTTGCACTTAAAGATTTTAATTTTGCAGCTTCTGATAAACACCAAGTTCCCTTCACTTTAGATCAGAAATGCATGTGACCTCTAGGATACACAAATACCAAGAGAAAGGGGCTTGGAGCAAAATCTAAATGTTGTGGTTGAAAGACCTTCCCTTCTTAGCTTGTCTGTTTGGTTTCAAAACATAGTCCTAAAACAGGTCAAACATCAGCATTTTATAACTTGGCATCTCATACTGCCTCTACTTCTTCCCTAACAACATGCGCTCAGGTTTCTTACGCGTCTTGTTGGGAGTGAGGGTGTTGGAGGTGTTTTTAACAGGAAACACTGTTTGGAAATGATTGATAGCTGGCATTGTTCTTTGTCGTGTCTGTTGCTAGCATTGATTTACTGTCGATATGCCATTCTATGCATATAAATAACATCTTTGTTGAATTTCATACTGTCAGAGTTGGCTGTAAGCAGTCCACAGGAGAGACTTTCCTCACTGGTGGCCACAGTGACCTCTTGGATTTGCCATGGCCCCAGCTAGAATTTTGCCCCGTCCTGTCAGTAAAGTTAGCCAAGTGTGAGCTGGCTGCTAGACAGCTGAAGAAGGGTTTTGGAATCGATTTTTGTCTGCTTGGCTCGGTCTTACAAATGGCTGTGGTCTGAAGCAGCTCACTTGGGGCCATTGCAGGTGAACGTCCTTGCTGTGGAGACGTGCAGATGACGCCACTGTCTGCAGTAGCTGCTGTGTGGTGCGTCAGACAGGTGTGCCAGACCCTTTTCAGGCTTGCCTACAGAAAGGCAGATCCTTGTTACAGATGCTGTAGCACGGCTGTTGGTTGGGACCATTGAGCCCGGGTACAGACAACCTGCTCTTGCTCTCATTTAGGCCACGCATGTTTTACAGTGGGGCAGCTGTGGCTCTGTGTGTGCTGCACTGAAAGCTTTACAGAGTTCAGGGTGGCATTGAAAAGGTTGGAGGAGGAGCGCAGTGCTCCAGGGGATCAAAACACCTTTTGTCCTAGGTTTCCTTGCCCTGTTTTGATGACATGATCTGTTCCGTTGTCCTTTCCACTGCTTTAGCCCCTTCCTGTATCTCCAGCGTGGCCTTTTGCATCACAGTTGCTCTGGAGACCAGTTAGGGATAATCAGCGCTGGGCTTAGGTCCAGACAGAGATTGTGCTGGGGCACCTGGAGTCATTGCTGAATGGGGCTGGCCATGGAAAACATCAGCTTTCTTTGAGCAGCAGCTGCTTAATTTAAGAGCCACGAGAGGGGCTGTAGGGTAGGGGGACGATGCCCTGTGCCTCCTTTTGGTGACCACGTTGTTTACTAGGGCACCCATGTGGCTTGCACTAAAGAGAAATGTGTCCTGTGGGCTTGAAAGAGACTTTAGCAGAGTTAGGGATATAGCACAGTGTGTGGCTGTGTGGAAACAGTGTGTGTCGATGTGGAGGGAAGGATATGCTATGGAGGGATGGTCTCAAGTGGAGTGATCAGATGAGAGAGGAGTGTTAACAGGCTGAAAGCCAAAGGAATCTCATTGTGCTGCTGGGAAGGTTATCTGATGCTCTTTGTTAGTAATGAGTTTGCCCAAAAAAACCTTCAGTGACATTGAGAGCGGCATTACACCACTGCAACAGTGTTCCCAGTTCTTCTGTGTTGCCAACAGACCTGCTGTAGCTCATGTCTGCTCCTTGGGTTTGTGTGGGATGAAGAATTATCCTCATTTTCTGTGCAGTGTAAGAAGTGTTTCCTGGGCAGGACTTGACTTTGCATGTCACGCTTCAAAACATTTAGAAAATAAGATTTTGTGTTGCTTGTTGGTCAGTGCTGTCACTGTGCTGCAGATTTTCCAGTGGATCCTGGAGTTAACCACAGACACCCAGCACCATGTTAAACACAGTTGGTTTAGCCTGTTAAACCATACTGCTTAAAATCAAGGCATCTCCCCATAAAGAGAAGCCATTCCTGGCCTCGTGGTTTGGGTTGTAGAGCAAGGGGGAAAGTTTCACTGCTGAAAATTTATGAGTTCCTGTAAGTGGCCAAACTGAAAGGTTTTATCATGAGGTCAGTCTAGGGGCTGGAGCAGAGAGCAGGCAGAAAACAAGCCAAAGTTCTGGTGAAGCATCCAAAATAAAGAAATAAAAAAATAATAGAAATTCTTTTCCTGATATGAGAGGACTTGTTTTGCACTGTGGGTGTGAAAAGAATTAAACTGGGGATAAGGGGGAAGGGGGAAAATGGTTTCAGCCTTGGGACCTGTTACCGACAGGTATCAGGTGTCCTGTGGCATCTTGAAGACCAAAATAAGTGTTGTTCTAGAAGATGTGCTGCAGGTCAGCCAGAAATCTCTGGGTGGGATTCTACAGCTTAACCTTACTAAGAATTACCTGGGGGTCCCACTGGTCCCCTCTGTCCTGAAAATAAATGTTTGGATTTTATGACGTCCCAGAAGTCGCCAGTCGCGTACCTGACACTTGCCTTCCTGTCGTCTCGCTCGCAGCCTCACCTCCTCCTACACAGGCGCTCGTGTTTCCTTTAGACTTCACCCTGCGTCCCAGCCACTATCCTGTTGAGAGCCTTCGTGTGCACCCCACGTTGCCTTTCTCCCACTGATGAAATTATTACATTTCTACATTTCTTTCCCTTCCTCCTGTAACGCCGCAGCCTGAGTCAAACTGTAACCTCGTGGAGCCCAACACAGATCATTTCCAGGATAAAACTCCATTAAATAGAAATGAGTGCAAGATGCCTGACTTCCTCCAGTGCCACTAAGGAGCGCCCCTCCATACGTACTCAGGCTGTGATGACATAGAAACACAGTGGTGCAGCTTCTGTGCTGACCTAGAGACCAACCCTGGCGCTGCTCTTTTCTGTCGCAAGGAAACAAGAGGGCTGTGTGCGTGCTGGGAGGCAGGCTCCCAGCGCATGCCAGGTGTGTGTGACTCACAAACACCCAGCAGTACAGAGCTCTGCAGATGAATATACTTTTTTTTTTCCTGTTCCCCACCCCCTTGCACTGAAATCAGATTTTCCTACCATATGATGCAAAGCCATAGCATCGGGCCATTCCTCTGTTGTTTGCGGTGTAACGTCTGCCATCAGCTGAGCTGCTCAGGGCTCAAATAATCTAACTCCATTGCAGTCATTTTCCTTGAAAAGTCACCCTGCGTCATGCCCCGAGGGACAGCAAGGAGGGGGGCACAGGGTAGGAGCTGGACTTGTCCCCTGAAAATACTGCCTTTGCCTTAGGCTGGTGCCTTCCTTTCTGAAGCCTTTATCTGCTGGAATGCCAACTGTCCTGCAAAAGCCATGTCCCTGCAGCTCCACAAATACCCTGGGTATAAATACGCAGGGAAATGAGCGCTTTACTTCTTGCTGCCTTCGCTCACCATTAAGGAACTGTTTGTGCTGTTGCCATTGCTAACTCCCTGCAGAGCTGAACGCTGCTGCTCTTATGTTACTCTTTTGTCTGTAACTTTCCCCGTGGGGTGTCATGCCGTGTGGGAGAGGAGACATGGCACAGTATGTTTAGTGTGGCACCAGTTCCCTTCTGTGCCAGTAGTTTTGCATTTTCCTGATCCCCTGCTACATTGGCTTACTGATTTTGGGTTCCTCTCCCTCTCTTTGGCTTCCAGCTCACAGCAAAATCCCTCTTTTCCTAGTCAGGCCCTTCTCCGGAGATAAAATCTTTATCATGTCCCCTTCTCACTGACCCAGCATCTCTTACTCTCAGAGCCACCTAATCCTACACAATGTAAAAGACTGAATTAAAAGAGCATCACAGTTATGAAGTCAAAAAATGTGGGAGTTAGGAAATGCCGGGTCATGTGTAATTATAACTTGGCTGTTAAACGTTATTAGGTTGCACTATTGTGTGTCACACTTTCCATGTGAACCCTGCCTTGTTCAACACAGGATGGGGTGGCACCCTCTGAACAATGTTTCTTCCCATCCCACGGTGTGTGAGTGCTGCTGTGTTGATAGCAGGTGGTTTGTATTAACCCAGTCCTGAGTACAAGTCTCATGTTTCCACAAGGCCTCGAAACAGCTATTGTCATGGGATTGAACCCTTCAGATGTCTTTTCCCTCACAGTTTCCCTGGGAGGCAAGTTTGGCATTGTCCCCCTTGCATAGATAAGGGAATTGAAGCAATGTCCATAACTGATGCCCCCTGATTTCGGATGCTCCAAGCCAAGGTACCTTTGGTTTGACATGTCAGAATACTTCTGTGGTTTTGTAGCACTTGAGAACTGAAGTAAGCTGTTCTGCCCATCAGGAGAGCAATTCTTTTCCCTAACACTGTTCTTGAAAACAACTGTGTGATTTTACTGCTATTTAAATAACTCTACCTGAGACATCTTGCATATGGAAACCTTTGGCCCATGAAGAGTTAAGTTGGCAGTGTTTGTGTAAGCAGCCTGTGTAATGGAAAGTGTAGGTGTCGCTGGTAGCCAGCAGGTTTCTCTGTTAGTCACTGTCCTTCACATGCTATTTAAGTGTCCTTTGCCTGTTTGCAAAGGCTGTGTCTTGTGAAATAGGGAGAAGACCACAAGGTCATGGTATTTATCATAGAAAACAGCAGTAGGAAGATATGAGCAACTCGGAGCTTCTAGAAAGCTTGCTGAGGTGGAGTTTAGCCCAGAAAGGAACAGCACTCATGCTGTAGGCTCTTAGGAGCTGGGATTTAACGTTGGCTCAGGCTACGATGAGTTCAGGATAGCACTAAATTATTCCACTGGAAGGAATGGTTTTCCTGAATGACTGTCATGTAATTACGTCCCCAGTGCTGTTACCCAGTTCTTACTATGCTTCCAGAAAATACCCTCACAGCAGGCAGTAATGTCCTTCCCCCCCCAGTTTCAAGCTGTGTAAAACTTTCCCTCATGACTGACAAACCTGTTTCCTCTCTCTGTCCATTTCAGATATGTGCCATCATTGGAGGAACATTCACTGTGGCTGGGATCCTCGACTCCTGCATTTTCACAGCATCAGAGGCCTGGAAGAAGATCCAGCTGGGGAAAATGCAGTAGCAGTGAAACTCTTCCTTAGTCTCCAAGGACAGGAGCAAAGATTGAGAAATCTACCACTACCTGTTTTTGTCTTTATTTTCTATTTGATCTATTTGATTTATTTTCTATTTGGCTGTTCAGTGAAGACATCTTCAGCAAATCAAAGAAATCAAAGAAATCTCCATGCATTTCAGAGCTCTGAGAGTGAAAGATCAATGGAATCAGGGCGTGGATTTCGATACTCTCCCCCCCAGAAAGAGAGGTTGAAATGCCATGTATGAAATACACTGTCATATCTAAGTCAGGCTGACAGTCTGTTCTCTGGTAGGTTCCTATGGCAGTGTACAAACTAGGTTGTAGATTGAGAAGAGTTGAGCTGTCTTGTGGCACTTTTTGGGATTCTGTTGGATTTGCATGATTAGACAATCGACTTTTGTATAAGGCAAAATTATACATTAGGAAGAAATTCCATCCGTGGTGCCAAAAAGGTGATGTATCTGTTGGTGAGGAATGGAAAGTGTTAGTCCCCGTAGCAAACTTTAGAGACAGAGGGCAGAAATAACATCAGGAAATGTTTTGTGCTTTTATTGAAAGCTCTTTTGTTCAGATATGACCTTTCTAATGAAACAAGCAAACAAGAAGAGGAGGAAGCCTTCCCCCAGATACCTTTTCCTGGGTAATCCGTGATCCAGGCAGTGGAGGGCCTTTCTTTTACTCTGGGTGTAAAAGTGGTTTCATTTCTTCCCAGAAACTGAATATCCAGTCTTGTGTTTACAGGTGGCATGAAGTAAAAACCAAACTGAGCAACACAGTTTTATGTGGCCTTTGCTTTGAAAGGGAATAGTTGTCTTACAGCGTTAACTTTTATTCTTTCTTACGTTTTTTAAACACAGACCACCCAACAGTCTGGATTCTGCACTTCTGCTTTATTACTATTATTGTTGTTGTTGTTATTTTGAAAAGGGGTTGTATATTCTCTGTGTTTGGAACAACGGTGCAGTCTTCTGGGTGGGTGATGAGCACAGCTTACTGTCTTGCTTTGTGTGCGTATATCGAGTACACCTGTCAAACACAGGAAGTCTGTCTTTTCAGGGTTTGTTTGAGGTGCCTCCCTTTTCCTTTAAAATTCAGCCCAGCATCTTTTCTGAGCCCTGGGCTGACACTGTTCACCCACAGGTACACCAGTAGCAGGGCAGGCATTCCCAGAGGTACACCAGTAGAGGGACAGACGTTCCCAGAAGCTGGCCCCTGCCAGGAGTTGTTTTGGTTAATTCCTTCAAATGGTCCCTGAGCTTCCATGCCCATTCATTCAAGCCTTGTCTTCTGGGGCCTCCAGTAGATGGAGGCGCGAGGGGGAAACTGCTGCCAGGTGTGGCTTGCATGTGATGGTAGACATGAGGTCACTAAAATTAGACCAGTCCCCACCAGCGCATTTTCCACAGCCTCCTTTTAAATGTTCCTTGAGTAGTAATGGTCTCTGCATGCTTTGTAACTGTCTGAGCTGAGGATATGCAAATTTTAAGTGTTCTGGGATGGATAAAAATCATAAAATAAAATTCTTTAACTCAACCAATGCTGTAACTTCTAAGATAATTCTTGGTTTATATCTACTGCCCACTGCCCTTTCCTGGAGGCAGAAGTATCCAAACTTTATGCTGTGATACTATGAATTTTTGAATAATCAGTATTAATGCTAGAGTCAGATGCATTTCAAAAGTATTCCTAATTACATGTCTGTTGAAATAGTCTCATTGCTTTGGAAGTATGGGAAGGTAGCCAGTTTTATCCACACACCAAAAAAAAATAGAGAAGCCAACCACCCTCCTGCTCCCATCCTCTGTCCCCATAGTGGCTTCGGACAGATTACAGCATTGGAATTGTTCCTCTGTTCTTACAGACTGATTGCTATTACTTTAGGTGTAAACTGGATTGTGTAACTTCCTGTATCTGTTAATGTATGGATAGATTTTATACTTTTTCCATTTACAAAAATCAACTTGAAAATGAGATGCTTGTCTTCATTTCGGTGTGTGTGTCTGTGTGCCCGCGAGCTGTACTCGCTGGATGGCAGCAGCTGCCCCCGGGGGGGGGAGCTGGGGTTTTTCCATTGCAATCGCTTCTTGTGCTGCCTGAAGGATTTCCTCTAATCCACTGTGACCAGTTGAAGCTTACAGCAAAAATGTCCTAGTTTCTCCCCTTGGGTTTGTTGAGTCTTTGCTCACAGCTCATGAACCCGGTGGGTTACAAGGCTGTGATTTTTGTCGTCTTAGCAGTGCATCCTTCTCCTGAGGTGTGCAAGAGAAGATCGCTGTAGCACAGTGGATGGTGCTGTTAGTTTTCTGAAGCTTCTTCCCTGGTGCAGTTTGTGTAACACAAACAAACGAAGCTGGCTGTAGATTCCTTGTGTGCTCTGGCACGTTACACCTGCCCTTCTCCCCATCCTCTGTCCGAATCGAACACTGCCTTCTGTGCAGTCCAGGCCAGTCCTCTAAACCAGGCCAGTGACATTGTTTAGCTTTTTTTGGAAAGAGCAGATGCGTGCTTCACGCTTCCCTCTGCCCACTTCCTCTGCCAAAATGGCCTCTGCAGCAACTCCATACATTGCTTTTTTTTCCCCCCTAGAATTGGAAACCAAATTGTACTTAAGTTCTGGCAAAACTCTGCTAAAGAAACACCCTGCACTTTAATCCTCCAAACCAGATCTAACCCTTTGAGTACTGCCAAGCCAAGGCTGCTTCTGGGACTGCTCTAAGTTGTGATGAGCTTGTCGTTTAGGCTGGCTTGGGTCACGTCATGATGCTGCACCATGTGTTTACAGAATAATCTGCTCTTCATCTCTTCAAATGTGAAAGGGAGGTAGTGACTGATACAGCAGCCCTGCCCTGTGCTCGTGTGTCTCATTAGATTACGCTTGTCAATCTCTTTCTAGAGACAAAATGAGCTTAGTAATGCTTGTAAACATCAATGCAAACAAAGATGATTTCAAGCCATAGTGGAAGGAAAAGCATCGATTGTAGGTGGCCATCTGTGTTCCCAACTTTGCTCTTTCAGGTCAGTATTTTGGCAGAAGTGTTTGTGGTTTTCCAAAAAGACATCCCTGTAGGAAGTACAGTACCTAGAACTTGTATATATTCTGGTTTAAGTAAATCCCACTGAAGCTATGCTCCATCATATTGTGAGAACTTACTGTGCAGAATGCTTTGCAACAGTGGAGTTCAGATTTTAGCTCTAGGGAAGGCTGTGCTTAGGTATGTTCTAGGCAGTAGGTGGACTGCTAAAGATTATATTTTAAGAAAGCAAATGGAAATGGGGTAAGAAAAAAATTGGAAGATGTGCATTTGTGAATGTTTGATCAGATGTATCTAATAGTTGCATTCAACTACTGTGTAAGAAGTGAAATCTGCAGTGTAGCTGGTAATGTCTATAGTTAATTTCTGAATATTTTGCATTTAAAGTTGCTTTCTATTTGTGTGATGCACAGACGGTTCGGGCTGAAAATGACTGTGATGAGTATCTGAGCATCTGCTTTAGAAGAGCCATTTGAAGGTTCAGATGAAGCGTGACAGTCAGGTATTTCTCAACAGTCCTTGGAAGAAAAGAGGGGGGCAGGGGAGGGCGGGCGTAGTCCTGTGGTGTGTTACAGCGATGTTTAAAGCACAAGTCTTTTGTATTTTTAAGGTGAAGATTAATAAGGAGTTCTGGCATTTCCCTTTTAATTTGCACCCTTATGTTAATAAATATTAGCCTTTTTTGTTCCATACTTAAAACTGGTGTTTCGATTGGCTTCTTGTTGCACTGCTATTGCAAAATCAATCTAAAAGGGCTTTTTATTTTCTCTTTTGTTTTTAATTATTGTTTCAGTGAACTAAGCGTTATCACACAATGAAATCACTGTGAGCCAGGTCACTGTGTAGAAAGTTACCACGAGGCTCTTTTGTAATCACACTGAGTCACGTCTGGACGGTCAGTGCTTGGTTTTGAACTGTACCAAGTGTCCTGACCTCCCTTTTGGTAGGGAGAGGTGAGTGGACTCTGCTTGGAACTCGCGGGGTTTGGCTTTAGTCCCTCTGCCACTTGGTATATAAAATACCCAGGGGGTTGTCTGTGCCCCCCCTTTAATTTCCTTTCAGCCTTGCTTCACTGAGGATTTAGAAATAAGTCTCTTAAGGTCATTATTAAATAGCCCAGGGTTACAACACAGTGCATTTGGGCACTATGTATCTGCACCATATTAAGAAACCAATTGCTTTTAAGTTCTGATATTGCTTCCTTACATTGGTGTCTGCTGTGCAACATCATCACGGAAGAGATGCTGCCAGCATCCCATTCACCTCCAGTACAGAACCGGTCACAGAATTGTGGGAGTTGGAGGGGACCTCCGGAGATCTTCCAGTCCAACCCCCCTGCCGAAGCAGGTTCCCCAGGTTCCCCAGCCTGCAGGCTGGGACTGGGATGTCCAGACCCGACAGGACGGTGCAGAGGCTCCTTACTCTGCATTAAGATTTAAAAAGAAAATGAGGAAAGGCGCTGGGAAAGGTGTTTGTCCAGCGCTCTGCCGGCTGCCACCCAACGGCCCAGAACCTTCTCCAGCCTGTCTTTATGAACCACAGCCCTGCCCAGCGTCGGTGCTGCGGCTCACCCGCTCGGGTGACTCGCTTCTCCCGCGTTCTGCCATAGGCAATTCCTTGGGAATGAGTGAGCCCGTGTCCTGAGAGGAAACGTGCCTGGAGCGCGGGCAGCGCGCGCGGGCAAGCTGCTTGTGGAGGCGGGGATGCAGGGGCCGCTGCCCGCGGGAGCCGGGGCGGGTGAAGCCCTGGGAAACCGGTCCCCGAGCTGGGGCTGCGCTGGGAGCGAAGGAGTTGCTGGTGAACAAGTGGCAGGAGGGGATGCGGGGGGCGGCTACCGGGTACCGAGCCCCCGCGGACGGCTCCGGCCCCGCCCCGGCCGGTGCATCTGTGGCCTCCGGCCGCCAGGGGGCGCGGGTGAGGGGGCCGCACTGGGCTGTCGGGAGAGCCAGGCGGCCGCGCGAGGGAGCGGAAGTGCGTAGCGTTCCTCTTTCCGGGAGACCGTCGAGGCGGCGGCAGCGGGGTAAGGGCGGCCTGGCCCGGCCGGGCTCCATCCGCCGCCATCCTGCGCGGGGCGGCACCGCGCAGCCCGTCGCTGCCCGNCGGGGCCGGGCCGGGCTCGCCGGTCCAGGGGCGGGCTGGCCCCGAGGGTGAAGGCGCTGCCGCTGCTCTGGGTCGGTCAGAGCCGGCAGGTCAGCTGGTGCTGCAGCGCGGCCCCGGGGCTGGTCGCAGGGGTGCGGAGCCAGACCTGTCCCGGAGCTGTGCTCGCTGTGCCGGCGGGACTCGAGCAGAGCTCACGCCGCGTTGGCCTGTTGGATACTGGGTTCTTGGGTTACTATAGGCCAGGCAGCTCCCGGTGCTCTGGTTTCCAGCGTGCGCTGGCGTGCCGAACCGCCCAGGCTAGCGTGCGCAGGAGGTGCGAGAGTGCAGGGCCTGAAGGCTGCAGAGTTGAGCAGAGCAAGAGTGTCGTTTAATGGCCATGCCTTTGTCAGTCAGGATGAGTTGTGCCGTGACGGGCAGGCTTTTGGCACAGCTGCTGAGGTTTTGGGGAGGCCAGAGGTACCCTGAGTTTATATATCTGTTATATACACCAGTCTGGTGTTATGCTTTACTGGAGATACCTAAGCATAAGTGCCCTGTTCTGCAAGCCCAAAATACATGATTGCTTTGTAAACGAAGGCAGCGTATACTATAGTGTACAATTGAGACTAGTCAGTTAGGTGTCCTGCTTCCTGAGAACGGTGACTTTGCATTGGAAAGAATGGCCTGATGTGTGTATGTGTAGCACATCCATCAATCACAGCATCACAGTCAATCCAAAAAGAGGCTTAAACCTTCTTTGAAGTCCAGTTTGTAGAGGTATATGAAGTGGGTGCGGGATTAAAAACAGCTAAAGCTGCTTTTTTCTGTCCTAGCATACTTGGGACAGGTGGTAAAACTCAGTGTGTATGAGCTACAAGCATCTCTTGAACTCCTGTTTTACTTCTTGCAGCCAAAATGAAGTTCAATCCGTTTGTGACCTCGGACCGCAGCAAGAACCGCAAGCGCCACTTCAATGCCCCTTCTCACATTCGGAGGAAGATCATGTCCTCCCCCCTCTCCAAGGAGCTGCGGCAGAAATACAACGTCCGCTCGATGCCCATCCGAAAGGATGACGAAGTCCAGGTATCTGCGCTGGCTTTTAAGCTGCATTGTCACACCTGAAGTTCTGTCTAGTTTAATTTTCATGCATAGCCTGTCCTAAAGGGAGGGCTGGGCAAATTCAGAACCACGTTGGAGGTTTGCCATGAGTCTTGCAGAAATAATACAAGTTAATGTAGTCACTAACTTGGCCCCTTGAGGATTTGTTGAGGTCACATCAGTGAGAAAGAAAATACAGAGGAGACAAACGTGCTGGCAACTTTACTGCACTTCCGTTATGTGCAGTGGTTGTCAGGCTGGATTAAAGGCTTTTAACAATAAAGTGTAAATCAAAGAATTGTTTCTTTTTTGTAGGCTCTTTGCTAGTGATGATTCATTGAAAGATCAGTTCAGAAACTAATTCCAAGATAAGTGGTGGTTTTTTAGTTTAAAATGCAATGATGGGTGAAAACATGATGAAGAACTGTTGAAGCTGACTGTTTTTCTTCTGGTTGAAAAGATATGTAATTCCTTCACTGGGGTTTACTGCAGGAAGAATGAGGGAAAAGTACACTTCTGATCCCCTACATTTTTTGGTTTAGTGACAGCTGAAATTGCCCAGTAATTGATGTCTTTGTAGTGTGTCTTTGGAACTAGCAGCGTTTCAGGTTTCAACCTGTGCTGGTCTGGTTTTGTGTTTTTTTAAGGGGTGATTTTGAAGTGTGGGACAATGTGCTGCTTGTTCATGTTTAGGTTGTCCGGGGACATTACAAAGGACAGCAGATCGGCAAGGTGGTCCAGGTGTACAGGAAAAAATACGTCATCTACATTGAACGTGTTCAGCGCGAGAAGGCCAATGGCACAACTGTCCACGTGGGGATCCACCCCAGCAAGGTATGGTGCACGACCCGAGATCTGAAATGCAGCAGGACACCTTGTTGGCAACTGACAACAGTGCTACTGGCACAAGTAGAACCTTGTTAGTGCAGGTAGAATAGCAGAGTGAGACACTACAGTGTGGGGTGAAATAAAGAAATGATATGGTGTCATGTCAGTAGAGAAGTGACAGTCGAAACAAAAAAGTCCTTCGTGTTTCTAGGGCTTAGTTGGTGGAGAAGCTGCTACAGACTTTAGACTCTTGCTAAAGTACTTTTTTTAAGAGCTTGGTGCTTTTAAAGCACCGAACAGATAATTTAGAACAGTCCTTCACCTGTGCTACGTGGCATTTGCACTGGTTTAGAAATGTTTAGATGGATGCTCAGAATCGTGATTTGTTCTTGCAGGCCATGGTGAACCAAGTTCTTCTGGATCTGGTTTTATCCTGAGGTGATTTACAGTGTTTAGAGTTTGTGGAAACCAGGCAAAGCCTGTTTAGATCGTAATAGGAAAACATTTCAAACTAAACAGAACAACTAGCCAAAACCTGGTCTGAAGCAGATGAAGTGAGTCTGCTTCAGCCTCGCCGTGTGGGCATGCATGCTGAAGCACTGGTGGAAGAAATCCAGTTGTAACAGGTTTTCAGGTCTAAATGTTCACTGTGTTCAGCAGAGGGAGAGCAGAATTATTCCAAAACAACATAATGGCTTGTGTGCAGTAATAACATTTGACGGACAAGGTGACATTGCAGTGGAGCCAGCACACATAACGTGTGGTAAATAGCAGCAGAGGAAATTGGATTTTGTGCTGGTCCTTTGCTTCTGTGAAAGTCTCTACTTGGGAATCAGGAATCAGGCCTTGATAAAGCTTTGCATAAAGATTCTGGTTATTAGTGCAAAGGGTGCTTGAGAATGCTTTCTTTGTTACAGACTTGCAGTGTGGTGGGTGAACAGTTCCTCTCCTAGGTAGGAATTACTTAAGAGAGGCCTAAATGCACACTGGAATGGGGAAGAGTGTGGAGCGCGTACTCCTTTCAGCAGTATCAACCCATGGATTTCTTTGCCAGCTTGAGGGAGCGCTGAGGGCTGCCTAGGGGCTGAAGGTCAGAGTTTGGGTTTGCTGCTGCTTTATTAGAAATACTGTTAAGGCTGAGACAGTCGATGGTCTGAGCAGTTTGCCTGTCAGCATATCTTTATACGAGTCACTGCGGTGCAGCAGCTTTTACTTCAGCCAGATGGACTGGCTATTCCAGACAGTACAGCAGTGATGATGTAATGGCCAGCAGCACGGGTTTCCAGTGGCCCGGAATGTAGGTGATAGTGCTCCAAAAACATGGAGAAATGAAAATGGCAATCCGTTGCTTGTCTTCGTGGCGGTGGGATCAGCTATATGCTGTGTTTTACATGTATGTGTGTCTCCATGATGTTTGTATCCATGTTTGAGCAGCATAATGGAAATCAGATTGAGTTCAGAGTAATTATTTTATCATATAGATAAACAGAAATGTAGCTGCTCTTCAGTTTGTGGAGGTGTTTTGGCTGTGCATCGTACCAACTGTCCATATACTCTGTTCCCTGTGTGTACCTGGGAAACTGAAACACGGAGCCAATTCAGCACCTCTGTTCCCAAACCAGATGGTATCATCTGTGGGAATAGAACATGGGTGAAGTGGTGCAGCCTGTCAGCGGTGATCTTCCTGGGCAGTGCTGTGTTAGGACAGTTCTGTCAGGTTGCTGTACTTCCACACTGAAGAGACACTAAATTCTTTCTCCTTTCTCTAGGTGGTGATCACTAGGCTAAAACTGGACAAGGATCGCAAGAAGATCCTGGAGCGTAAAGCCAAATCTCGCCAGGTTGGCAAGGAGAAGGGCAAATACAAGGAAGAAACAATTGAAAAGATGCAAGAATAGATGGTTTCCTTTTTGATACCATTAAAGAACTGCTACAATTAAACCTATTGTTATGTCTTCTCCTTTAGGAAGTCCTGATACAGCGTGTCTGGTTGGTGTTTAAATACACTTACTCTCGTGGTTTGATGCTGGCTATGTAAAAAATACTTGCACTAAATTAAAAAGCTTTTTATTTTTTTTTCCCTTACTTTCAAGAAAACTCAAGACTTTTTCCCCATGAAGGAATGTTTCATACAACATTACAAACAGTAGTGCAGTCCCAAAACCTGCATCTAATGACCATGGTACTTGTGTCTCTCCCACCGACATTTAATGCTTATTTTTAAATGAATTGTTAATTCTGTGCACCTGAGGTATCCAATATTTTACCAGGCGTGGGGAGAAAGCTGTTTCTGGCCACAAATCTCTTTCTGTAATCATCTTAAATTGTGTTTTTTCAACTGTCTTGTGAATTGGCCAGCAAAGGACGATATTTCAGAGGCCGTGGCCAAACCCAGCCCTGAATTTGCTGTGCGACGTTTCAGGCTAATGCTGGAGCTTGGGGGAGGGAGGGGTTACCTCACCAGCGCCCCTGGTTTGCAAAGGGCAGCGTGAGGCAGCCTCGGTGCTGTGGGTGATGCTATTTCTGATTAGCTTTTCTGTAAGGAAATCAGGTTTTTAGCACTTTACGTGCCCGTCACTGAGCGCTGCTGCGGCTGCTGGGAACAGCCCTGCCGGGAGGTGGCTTTGTGGGCTCGGTGAGGGGTCTGCAGGCGGCCCCTCGCTATCGATAGTGAGTACAGAGCATAGCCCCTGTAGAGGGAACACATGCAGGATTATATTTCCTATAGAGGGAAAAGAAAGGGCTCCTGGCCGAACGCCGCCGCGCTCTGCAAACCGGGGCGGCGAAGGCCGCTCGGTAAGGTGTTCCTGCGGCCGGAGCCTGCTCGGACGGGCCCGGGGCAGCGGCACGGGCGGCGGTAGCCCTCGGACCGACGCGTGAGCGCGGCGCAGCGTCCTGTCGCTGCCTGGCCTCAAACCCCGCGCGGCTTGCTCGCAGCCGCGGCTCCCGGGCCCGAGCGGAACCGGAGCGGGGGTGGGGCCGAGCGCTCGCGCCCGTGGCGCTGCCAGGTGCGCCAACGCCCGCCGGGCTCCGGTGACGTAGCGGGAGCTGATTGGCGAGCGGGACAGGGCGGGGCGGCACTGCGACCGGCCGTGAGGAAGGGGAGGGGAGGCGCCGGGCCGGACCGAACGGAGCAGCTTCCCTCCGCCGCCCCCGCCAGCCCGGCCATGGCGTACGGTGGCCTGACGGTGCCCATCATCGTAATGAGCGTTTTCTGGGGGGTGGTCGGCGGCGTCCTGCCGGGGCTCATCCCTAAGGGGCCCAACCGCGGGTGAGTGACCGTGGGGCGGCGAGTGGCTGGGCCCGCTCTGAGGGGGACGGTGGGACCTTTCTTCCCTTCCCCTCAGGCCTGGAGCGGGGAACGTGTGAGAAGGTGCCCGGCGAGGCGGACCCGGTCCGCCGCGGTGGCCTGGCCGAGTAGCGGCGTACCTCTCGGGCCTGCCGGGCACCAGCGGCCTTGTGGCTCCGGTTCTCTGCAGTTCCCCTTCCCCCCAGCCGTCGAGGCACTGCGGCGCCGTATCTGCCGTGCTCGCCGCTCCGCCGGGCCCGGAGCCGCCGCCTCCTGCCGCAGTAGCCCTGCAGGCTCCTCGTCGCCGTGCTGGCGCAGCGCGGAGGGCGGGCGGGCGGGCCCAGGGCCCGGGCCCCTGTGCCAGCCGAGAGCCGGAGCAACCGTCGTGAGGCTGCCTGGGCGTGGGGCCGGGGCTGGAGCCAGGAGCGGTGTCCGGCTGTTCGTAATCCATCACGGGTTTGAGTTTTTCCCTCAAGCCCCGTGGATGCCTGCGTACGGGAGATCTGTTGTGAAGTTAGACAGCGGTTGAGCAATAACTTCCTTTTAATTTTCTTGCTTGACCTCCTCTAACTTACTCTACCATCCTGTAGTTTCACGCTGGGTGGGACTGAAAAACTTGCTGTAGCAAACCTCTGTTCTGTGCCTCCGTGCGGCCTTGTAGCCGTGGGGCGTGAGGGCGCACACGGGGCGTCTGAGCAGAGGCGTTTTTCCTGCAGTGGTTGTAGCTGCTCAGATTAAAAAGTAGACAAGTCTTTGTCTTTCTCTTTTCCCCAGGAGATAATGACTACTTAATCTCTCTTCCTCTCTCTGACATCCCCTCTACTCCACAGGTACCAACTGTCTTTTCTCTTAGTTGTTTATCTAAACTTGGAGGAATTTTCCTCAAGATTTATTTAGCTGTAGGATTTTACTACCTCAATTTCAAACCTGAAGTGTGTTTCGCACCTGAAAAATTGCCCATCCTTCGAAGTACCTTGGAAATACATCTTCCAGGCACGTCCTTAAAATACGTGGGAAGTATGTGGGTCACCAACAGGTGATCTGTAATTATTCTAAAATGTTGCTGTTTTAATATATACAAATAGAGTATCATTGTCTTGATGTAGCACATCTATAGTGATAGCGTGTAGTCTGTTAACTTCTCACCTTCTTAACAAGTTAAAAAAAAATCCTCTACCCAAAACCTGTTTCAAAGTAGGATTGTTCATTTTCTAGCAAAAGAAGTCAATGCAAACTTTAACTGACCTAGGAATTCACATTGCGTTGGCTAAAGCTTCCAAACAGTGACTCTGGGAGTGCTTGGAAAGGAAGGGTTCCTGAAGCTTGGTGCAGGCTATGTTTGTGTTTCAAACAGCGTTTGTTTGAAAGTTGACAAGGTGAATGTGTATTGATAGATGAGAAACATTGAACGTTATCCGTGCCACAGAAGGGTTGGAAGTTCCTGACACAGCATGAGTTTTTGCTACTTGGTTTGGGGGGTAAATACAGAGAGGGCAATCCCTTTTTACAATTACAATAAAAAACACTCCACTCTGCTATTAAGTTGCATAGATCACTCACTGTTAGAAAATCTCATTTCATTCCCATTTCGTGTGTGTGTGTGTGTGCTTATATAACTGTAGTTTTACTGTTTTCCATTATCAAGAGCTTCTTGGTTCTTTTCAGCTTCTGTCAGAGTTTTCTTTCAGTTCGAAAGGAAAATCTTGTCCTGCCAATAATTTTAAGTGGCTTTGAGTTTTTATTTTGTAATCAATCTGCAAAACCCTCACTCATCATAGAAAGTTAAGATCCATTTTGATACTGACATTTTCTCCAAGCAGAATTTTCCAAATGGAGAAAGTGTTTATTGTCTGTGGTTAATATTGGAACATCCACCTTCAGTACTTTACTGACTTGCTGGTAGGATTGACTGTGAAATGGATCAAGGACACTCAGTGCATAAGATTTTGCTCCCCTTCAGGGTCAGTGTTGTTAAACACAGCTGTATTCTTGTATTTGCCAGAGCTCTGTCAGTTATTTTGCAGAGCCTTAGCTGTGCCTCTGCAGCTTACTCAGCTGGAAGAAGTTAGAGCACTCATTTTGAGTCACTTTCCATATGATTAAAGTTGACCTCCTTGTTTGAGGTTTTTTTTCCTATGTATCTTGTGGTCAGTCATAACATGACAACTGATCAGCTGTTTCTCCTTCCTTTTTTGCAGTGTTATCAACACAATGCTGGTGACATGTGCTGTCTGCTGCTACCTGTTGTAAGTATAAATAATGTCTTGCCTCTTAATCAAGGCACAGTTCTGCTGTCATAAAAAGTTCCTTTTTTATACCTTGAAGACATTTAAGAAGAAGCTTCAAATGTGTCACAGACATTTAGACTCATGGTGTTCTTTGACAGCTCTTGGAGTTCTTAAAGACCCTCAACCTGCTGAAGAAAAGTTTCCTGTTGGTGGATGTTGAATTAAAACACACCTGAGTTCCTCTTGTGGTCATCTGACATGTAACTGCTGAATAGAGCTCTGCATTGACTTGCTGTTACGTCTTTCCAGTTGATTGGCTTGTTCACAAGTATATTGGCAGCTTGTTAATTCAGGATTTTTCCTGATTCACAGTGGGGCAATGACACTTTACCTTTTTCATTCTTTTTTCCCTTCCATGTATTTCTCTATGGCAATAGTAATTTGAACCTGCTGATGAGTTTTGCTTTACTTAGTTTGGTTTAATATATTCTCAAAATCTGGTAGAGCAATGGATGGAACACCTTATATGTCAGGCTTTTTAGGCATGACATAATTTTTGTGACGAACTTGTGATGCTTTGATGTATTAAGACTTTTTAAATGCACAACTGTCCTGTCCTGGGTTCAGCTAGGATAGGGGCCATGTTCACCAGAAGCTGAGGTGGGACACAGCCAGGACAGGTGACTCAAACTAACCAAAGGGTTATATGACATCATGCTCAGCATAAAAGGAGAGGGATTCCAGGTGTGATTCCAGGGCATGCAGCTCAGAGATGTCTAATCGGCATCATGAAGTGGTCAGAGTTATACAGTTCAGTGAAAAACTGCACTGTGTATCTCCACTTTTGTATATTTTGTTAACAAATACTGTTGTCTTTCTCCTCCCTTTGCTGTCCCAGTAAACTGTCCTTCTCCCAACCCAGGAGGTTTGCCTTTGTCTCCCTGTTCCCTTCTACTGGGGAAGCGGGGAAGCAAGTGGTGGCATGGTGCTCAGCTGCTGGCTGGGGCTAAACCACAACAAAGGTTTATTTTGAAGGCTGCCTTTTTTCTGTCAGAGAACTAGTAGAAATAACAAAATGACTTGCTGAGGAACTCTCATACCATGTTTGTGGTTTTGGTTTTTTGTCAGGAGGTAAGCTAGCTGTAGCCAGAGTCCTCAAGAGAAATCATGGTTATTGTTTTCTCTCTTTTTTTTTT